>APFE030437395.1:211143-256972 GCA_000404065.3 Pinus taeda | reverse complement strand
AGAAAATATGAATGAAAATAAATATTGAAGTTGTAAATTTTAAAACAAGTTGTGTCTGAGCATGAGAAATATAAAATCGGATATTATTACTTGAGTTTCAGCGAACAATTAAGGAGAAGTTGAGCAGGAAATACACCGCTGAAATTATTGTTTTCTATATTTCTGCATAGAAAAAGTTTAAATGTTAAAACCATTGAGAAAATATTTATTGGTTAACTGTATTTTATTTTGAATTTGTTTCGATAATTTGTATTTTATTTTGAAAAAAACTTTAAAAATCAAATAGAGAAAAGAGAGAGACGCACAATTCTTGAAGATTTTCTAAATCCAATAGCCAGTCAACATTACCATTCAGTTTATTGTTTTGTAAATATCTGCACAGTAATCAAAGTCAATTTTAGTTTTGTGAAAATGTAAAGCCAAAATAATCCACAAAAAGAAAGTTTTGTTTCAAAGATATTTACAGTCGCTCTAATTTGGCTAGATTGGCCAAATTTGGCATTGGTCCAGTATAATCATTATCGTCCAGTGACCTGTTAATTTTAACACAAATAGGCAAACGCATAGATGATTACTGCAAAATATTTACAAATTTAGTAATTAATTCTATTTAATTTTGAATTGGAAAAAAAAAAATTGAAGAGAAAAAAGTCCGCGTACAATTCTTGAAGAGATATTAGAGGAGATAGCCACTCGACAGTAAATTTTCTGTTTAATGAAAGTTATGTGGGAAAGTAAATTTTCTGTTTAATGAAAGTTATGTGGGAAAGTAACTGGTCCTGTGAAGTCATTATGGTCAAGTAACCTGTTAATTTCAACACAAATAGGTAAATGCTGCACAGATGAATGTTCACAAAGTACAAATTTTACTAATTAGTTTCATTTAACTTCGAAGAAAAATAAAATAAAAAAGGTTAAATAGAAGACAGAGAAAAGGGGCCAGCGTACAATTCTCGAAGAGACGTTTGAAAAGGTAGCCACTCAAGATGACCATTAAAGTTATTGTTTTGTAAATATCTGCAAAGTAGCCAAAGTAAATTTTTGTAGAGTGAAAATGTATAGGAACACAAGAAGCTACAAGATGGAAGTTAGAGTGCCCAATGAAACTTACAGTCCCTCCAATACGGTTAGATTGCCGAAATAGAGCGGTGTTCGTCCGGTTAAGTGATTATGGTGAAGTGACCTGCTAATTCCAACACAAAATGGTAAATGGAGCACATATGATTATTGGGTGGTATCATATTCAAACGAATAGGTGGTATCATATTCAAACGCAAATTATGTTCCCTCGAAAAGGCAAACCAGAGTTCTATATTCCCATGTGGAAGACTTATAAACAGTGAATACTTTTAACACACCATCAAGAATATTCATGTTTCTATTATCAAACACCAAGACATGGGCACAGTTTATAATGACTATTAGTATTTGTGGTATTCTCCGAAGGGATAGTTAGAGGTTACACACAGATAAAATAGAGGTCCAGTTTTTGCTTACAGATTAACCAATGCAGTCAACATTGCAAAATCGGAAGGCACCGGTCCTGTAAGATTCCTTCCCGACAAATCTCTGGCAACAATAGTATCCTCGTGGCATGTTAGATTTGGCCTATATGCCTCATGATTTCACGATTTCTGCTGTAAACAAATCGGAGAATTTAACTTACATTTCAGAAATTCTTACATCACCGAAGGTGATACCACAGCGAATTCCGTCCCAGGGTACCAAATAGCAAGGATCAGGAGAAATCCAATCTTTTATGTCAAATCGACTTTTGATAGCGTTAAGAGCGTCAACTGCAGTTTGAGAAGCTCGTTAGGCATTGAGTTGTAAAATCGGTAATTTACTTGTGAGAAATTTAGTGAGGGCAAGTCTCTTACTCTCTTCAGAATATGTTGGCTGGTGTGATTGAAGTATCTGGTAATACTCGAAAGCGTTGATTATAGGAGGAAGGGTAGACTCACTTCCCTCAATCAAACTAAAAGAATCTGCTACAGGAGAGGATTGGATTTTAACCTCTTGGGCTGAATAATTTCGCACCAAAGTAATGGTTTCAGACTCTTCACCATTTATCTTGACTGAAAATGATCTCGATTTATACATATTCTTCAGCGTCTCGAGCTGTGCAAAATATAACAGCAATAATGTTAGGCCTGTTTGACCCGAACTCGATTCCCCATCGAATGATCCCCAATATTGCAATGGAATGGAGGCGTCAGGGCTGTTTATGACCCACGCAGTTTGCAAGACAGCAGTTGGAGGAAAGTTTTTGGTATTGTTTGTTGAAATAGCCTCTATCGAACTTATATCCTGTAAATCTGGTTGTGAATCTTGCGTCCAGATTCGGTCAAATCTGTCCTGAGGATACCTGGTCAATCAACCATACAAAGCTATGCATGTCAATCATCGCTCAAAAAATTATGGACTCTGCTCAACCGCAGTCACTGATTCTAAATTAGTTGAAATATCTGTAAGTCTCATTGCAGGTGAAAGTCCGAGATTTAAGTTTATTACAATTTATTCTTCTGCCTTGATTTCTATAGGTAAATATAAACAAGTTTCAAAATGTTCACCTGACCATCGAATTTCCACCAGTATCGTATCGTGATAATGTAAACAAGATTGCTCCTGGCTGAGCGTCTCTATACATGTCATGTTGGAGCCTCCTAATCTCGATAGCAGAGATAAAGGGATCATCAGTCGGGGAAGTTCTGACAAGGCAAATGCACAACACTCTGCCTTTGGTAACCAATATATTTTCGTAAAAACTTGGTATAGTCTGATTTACTGTTACGTTTCGCGAAGCCAGCATATCGACTGTCTCAATAGAGAAAGCGAAATCAGATGAGGAGCCAGCATTTCCACTGAAATTTCCCATGGCAAACCATAATCTTAAGAGGTGAGGGACATCAGGGGCCACAGGCAACTGATAGCAAGACTTGTTAAGAGGCTTTGGGAAATAACGCATTGTGTGCAAGTAAGAGCCATAGGCTTGTTCACTCGCGTCCCCTATGTCTGCTGACTCACCGACGTCTATGTAATGAGCATCAGTTACCCATGTTATATTGCTTTCCGCCGTGGCATTTGTTTTGCCTCCACAACTGATACTCAGAAATCCTGCACACCACCAAAAGAGTAATGAATAAACCATCATCTTGCTGACCAAATATGAAAAAATATGTTTGTTGAACATTATAAAAACAGGAGGATGTGATACACCCGCCCCGCTTTGTATGCAGCATTCGGAGGATGTGATACACCTTTTATTGAGGTGCCCAATTGTTATAGAAATATGGAACACACTCTTACATACCTTGGAGATTGAGGTGCCCAATTGCTACAGAAGTATGGGACACAGTCTTACATGGATTGGAATAATGATTCATTGGAGAAATGTCTCAAACTCTGGTTTGAGACATATAATAAATTATGAACATTACCATTTTATATCATATACGGTATTTAGTATTGTAGGAATAGTAAGATATTTGAACATATAAGGGTGGATGTAAGGACTGCACTGTTGGGGATTGTGGTCTATTTCTTATAAATTGGTCCCAGTAAAACTGTTCAGAAACCGAGGAGGATTAAAAGAGAGGATGTGTGGCAAAAGTTTCTGGTTGGTTTTTCCTATGGTGCCTGTTTTAATAGACAATGCTATTGTGGTATTTTCATAGTCACCAAGCCTGGCTGCTATTGTGGTATTTTCATAGTCACCAAGCCTGGCTGCTATTATCATTTTTGGTGGGAGGGAGACGGGTACCAATAATAAGGCGGAAATCATTGCATTATGGGGTGTTCTCTTCACTGCAAACTGGCTTACATCAACGATATTCAGGTTTCCTGGAATTCTAAAGGCTCCATCGATTGGGTCAGAGGGCTCTCCGGATTCCACCCTCCCTTGTTGGAAAATTGGATGAAGCTCGCACAGTGAAGCGAACCTTTCAGCACATCTCCTTCAATCACATCTACGGGAACAGAACCTCATCACGGATATGCTTTCGGAAAGAGGAGTTGATTCAGCCCCAGGGGCCATTCACTCTGCTGCCTTTAATCATGATTTCAGGACTGATTCTGGCAGTATACTTGCTTCCTAGAATCTGCTCTCTTTGATTGTTTTACTTCAGTTTTTGAACAGACATCTGTATTTTTGGTCATCTATTCCTCATTTACAGTTTCATATACATTATCTATGGTTGATCGATATCTGCTGAAGGATTAGCTTTTTGATAAGATAAAGCTATTTTATTTTCAAAGCATATATCTGCTGTTTTTTTATGTGTTTATCGATTTTCATGTATCTACTTGGAACAGCATGATCGGATCAGAAAAACAACTATGTAACCTCTAGTCTCTTATATATATAAAAGTTAGCCTTTTTTCATTCTTAAAAAGAAAAAACAGGATATCAAACGACGATTATGAAAGGGACGGTGCTAAAAGTTAGACGAAAGGGAAATACTCCAACGCAACAGGTAAGAGCGCACTTAGTGAGCCTTTTGTTGAAGTTAGAATGTTCCATTACATACCTGGTTGGGCAGTAATGGCACCTAATAAACACAAGAGCACACCCACTGTGGCTATCCAACCACCCCATTTGCCATAACTTAATTTTTCCATCTGTCCACCAATTTTTTGCACAGCAGAAGGATTTGGACTGATGGCTGTTTGAAGTCGAAGTTTTTTAGCATATGCTTTTCCGCTGGGCCTTTTCTCCCAACTGTGTTCCTATCCCTCCTGTATGAGACCTCACAAGAGCGAATTATTCCACTCGGCCTTTTCTCCCACTGTGTTGCTATCCCTCCTGTATGAGACCTCACCACAGCGAATTATTCCAATGAGGGTGTCTTTATTATACCCAAGGCGTGTTTAAGGGGTTAGTAAACTTCGACCTTTTGTCGGTTTGGAATATGTTAGAAAATAGAAGGTGTAAAGAAAAAATTTTCACACAATACTATTATTAGGTTAGTTTGTGAACTGTATAGACAAGATTTTCTCATGAGAAAAGCATAATTTTTTATTTTATTTTATTTATTATTGTATTATTTATTTATTAGGTAAGTTCTTTATATTATTGATTATTTATTATTTTTAATATTAGATAAATTTATTTATTTATTATTTATTCTTTACTTTAATAAATATTAAGTAAATATTTTTATCTCTCTTTTATCTGAGATTTATTAATATTATTAACTATTATTTTATTATGTATATTTATAAAATTTGGCATTGTTTATTAAAAAATAATTAAAATAAATAAATTAAAATAAAAATAAAAATAATATAATAAATATAATAAATAATTAAATAACCTGTTGAATAAAATAAGATAGGATAATTAAAAAGTAAATAAATTATATTTTTGTCTAACTAGCCATTCTCGGTCAAATTCTAGTTGTTCCGTGGATATTCTGCCCGATCTATTTATAATGCATAGCAAGATCTGCTCATTCAACTTGTCCTGATGATGAACCACACTGATTGGTTCTAAAAGCGTCGACAAAATTATCTCTATATAATTTTAGCCAAAAATTCTTCTCTAAATTGATATGAATCACAGAAGCCTAAATTCAATAATAAAATACACTATATTTTATTGATCTTATAAACATTGCATATATAAAATTATATAATCTTTGTAAATCTTAAAATAATAGATCTAAATTACTAAAAATGACCAGTACAATTATTAACTTAAATATTCGCACAATTACCATTCAAAATAATTTCGAAATTATGAAAACATTACTTCCAATACTTAATAAACTATTAAGCTATGAATATGTTTCAGTAAAATTAAATATTTTAATACATTGAAACACAGTAAACACGTAATTGAGGGAGAAAAACTATTAAACTGTGGCATACGTTACTTTGGGTTAATTTGCGTATTGTCCATAGTAAATATCCTTGTCGGTCAAAAACACATATTTTGCCAATTGACTTTGGTGCGTCAAAAAAGTCATCCATGAGTAAGGTGTTCATATTATCTGTAGACACCCTTCTAGAATTTGATATTTTCAAATGGATAGTGATTAGGAGACACCCTTCTAGAATTTGATAGTGATTAAGAAATAACAATGGAGAAAAATTGCTAATATATAATAAAATAATTAATTATAAATTATACTCATTATTTAAAAATATTAAATATTTATTAATTATTTGTGTCAAAATTTGTAATCAATAAGAAAGTTTATTTACTATCGAATCAACGTAAGACACGTATTGACTTTGACTTTTCTTTTTACAGACTTGTTAAATATCATGGTCGACTGTCAAATCCATTATTGGTACCCACTGAAAAAAAGCATGATCCGGAGACCCGACCCTAGTTAACCTTTGTTACGTTTAGCCACTTTCATCCTGGCCATAACCTTCATTGTACCAGGATTCGATATTGAGCAGACGAGATAGAGAGGACTCCTTGGATTTAGTTGTGTAGAATTCGTCAGAAAGAGGAAGAGATCTCAATCCATCTTGCTCGGCTTAAAGTCGGAGCAGATATAGTTGAACAATGGCACTTCATTGCACTTATGGGAGAATCCAAGGCTATCCCTCTTTGATGCATTGACTTCAAATAGACCATTGGAATTTTTTTTTCTTGAAAAGGCATTGTGCAACCTGAAAAATTTTACATGTGACTAACTATTTGCTTATAAAAAGTGTTTTTTAACTAATTGTTAAAAAATGGAAAGATAAATTAGAATGAAATTTACAAACTGAAACTAGCAACTCTCAGGTGAGCAAGATACACTTAGAGATTGCCTAAGCAGGCCTGTTGGTGAATCATCAAATCAGAAATATATAAATTTACATTCAATTTAGGGAAATCAAAACTATCTCCTACAAAATAGGAACTAACTCTAATTTAAGACAGGCACACAACCGTGAAACAAACTTTCTCCAAACTTTCTCCATTAATTTCGACTCTCTCCCTTTAATGGAGAAAGGATTCACTTGCACACCTAAGATCTCCCTAAACAATTCAAATTTAATCTTCCCAAGAGGCTTGGTGAAGATATCAGCTGCACATTTTCACAGGTTTTACAATATTCAAGAAAAATCTCTTTGCGTTGAATCTTTTCTCTAACAAAATGAAATTGAGTATCTATATGTTTTTTGTTTTTATGAAAAACATGATTATTTTCCAGCTCGATTGAACTTTGGTTGTCGCATTTAATCACTGTAGCATCCTTTTGTTCTTCTTTTGCATCATGAAGAAGTCTTCTCAACCAAATTGCTTCACATGTGGCTGCACATACAACTTGATACTCTGCTTCTGCTAATGATAAAGATACAATACTCTACTTTTTACTACTCCAAGAAATGACCTTGGACCCAATATTGAAAGCATACCCAGTTATAGATCTTCTATTGTCCAAATTTCTAGCCCAATCTGAATTTACAACATCAAATACACATAAAGAAGCAGATAACGTCAATATTGTTGCAATTTTCCATATAGATTTCATACTTCACGAAGAATGAATCTACTTTTCTCCTCCATTTTATTAATTCAACATCATTTTACGGAAGTCAAATCATATTCACATACTAGACAGTTTGGCATTTCCAGTTGGTGAAGTGAGAATAATCTCACAATTTTCACATATTTTAGTATAATTTCAACTATCAAGTTCACTTTTGAATGGATATCAAACTAGTTCCAATTACATCCTGAATTTAATGCCCACTCAATAAGTGCAACATGCTCTCAAAGATGGATTATATAACCTCCTACCATCTTACTAAGTCATACAAAATCACCGATCTCCTAAAAATCGAGAGAATTATATAGGGATAACATTGCAAGTAGCTATGAGACCGAAAGCATTTCACTTACTCTAGTAAAAGACATGTCTAATGGGAAGCTTGAGTCAATCTGTTTTAGGCAGGGTGCAAATCAGAATTGTATTCTAATGGTTCACAGTGGAAAGACTATCATTATGGAGCATTTAGAATTTCAATGGTTGGATTCTATGCAACTAAGGACTCCATGGAAAACAACTCAGAATCTAGAGTTGTACAAAGGTAGCTCCCAAAATATTGCAACTAATACAAATATGCCACCAATCCTCTCTTTTAAAACACAATCATACAGAGGACAATAGGGTATCATGAAAGCATTAGTAACATGTAGATCAAGGGAATGGATGGTTTCTTGTATTAGAGTTTAAAGGGAGTTACAATATAAATGATTATTAAGATACCTCAAACTACTGAGAATCATACACAACAGACACTTTCCCATTTAATATGTCAAAATATGTTGTACATAACCAACCTAACTAGTCTTTACAACAACAATGGAATCAACTTTCTTTAACACCAAGGACTAAATTACGAACATGCTTATGTACGGAGGGGTGATTGAAGATTTTAACTGAAATTTTGAAAGAAGTCTGCATGGAATGTTTCTTTGCCAGAGGAATATCAAGAGTTGAGTGAGTCCTGGGAAATTTGTCCCATATGGTTTGCACTACCACACATGATTCATTATCCCACCATTCCCTAGCTCTAGGTTTTTCCTCTGGCCCATGATACTTTGAGGGGTTATCAGTTAATTTTATTCACTAATGCTTTTTTCATAAATCTTCTCTTACAAGTGATGGCCATGGAAAATCCTGGAAGTTCTGTGAATGAGAATAGGGACCATTGAAAGTTGCAGATGCCAACTCTCAAGGAGAACGAGTTTCATCATTCACAAGCCAAGCTTCTCACTGTTCTGAAGTTCAAATTTGTAAGGAAGGCACAACTCGAGTTTCATTGTGTTCTTGTGCTGGAGAAGTGGTCCCTGTTAAGTCAGATTTTATCCTTGGAGGGGCAACTCGAGCTCCTCGTCAAAACCTCAAGTTTATTTACAGCTGGACGAACCATATTTTCTTGGGTTGTGTATAGGTGGGATGCATTAAACATATCATTTGTGGGGTCTATTATCTTTGTAACCAGACTCCACACTCATCTAATGGACGTGGGGCCTATACCTAGTGTGTGGATGTCAATTAATCTGGTTCTGAAGGTTCGTGGGCCTTATTTGAGACTTTGGTAAGTTGTATTACCACAACTGGACATAGCTGTGATTTACACTATTGCGTCGAGGATATATGTACCCGTTGGGACTACTTAACATAAGGAACAAGTGTGAATAAATTGTGTGTATCAATTAGGAGCCCTGGAGGAGTTTCACTGCCTGTTGTGCATGTAATCTTGGTAGGATTGGAGGCTTGTAAATCTTGCTGCTGTCAAACACAAGAAACTATGCTTCCAAGATCTATTTCCTTGTGATATTGTGTTGAGTTGGTGGTCAAAATTATATGTATCAGCTGTATGTAAATTTCTTAGTAATGAATATATAATATTGAACTCTTTTGGGGTTTCAATGGTATGTTATTTGTTCACTATCATAAGATAACACCTACAGTAGCATCTATATGATGTGTTTGACAAAATTTCTAGTTGGAATATTTACTGAAAACTCAGAAATTTGTGGTCACTTGGGAAGTTTCCTTGTTTGGAATTTTACACCTAGTTAAGCAATCAAGTGCAAGGAAGACATTGATGATCTAAACATGAGCATTCAATGATTGCATAAGGTTTGTATTTAAGGTAGCGAAAGCCAATCACTTTAGGGAATGTGCACCTAAAATCAAAGGAACATGCACCTAACCACAAAGCAACTAAGAGGTTCAATGCTGTTAAAACTTCACACAACTTGATCATAACTAAAACAACTTTAGCAAGAAGACATGTCAATCACCAATGAAACAATGTAAGAACCTAAATTCAAGCATAATTTCTTATGCAAACAAGAGAATGCTACATCTGTGGTGGAAAAATAATGATCAACTACTTAGCCAACCTCTTTGGAAGAAGCACGACATCACATGAAGCAATGAGCAGGGATCATCTCCATCATTAATCGAAAGAGCTTAATAATGCAGTGATACCCATGAGCAAATAACACCAACAATGAGCTATCCATGTAGATCAAGATAATCAAAGAGTTACTTAATCATCATTGCAAACCTATGGTGCATGAAATCCATTAAAGAAAAGACATCAATATCATAGAAGATACCCTTATTCTCAACAAGGAACCCCTAGCATTCATTCAATAAGGAATACAATGTCACTAAAAGCCTTCGTAAAAACATCAAGAACAAGCAGGTTTAAATTCTAAAATATAAGTGGAAAAAAACTATGCCTCCCAATCAAAAAAACGTGCTTCAAAAATAGAGTCACGAGTATATATCATATTGAAAATTTTAACAAGACTTCTTGCTCAGCAACAAACATCATTTATATACAACATTTCACCTTTTTCTATGGACCGGACTTTTGAGAAAAGTTTCGTGGTTAGAATCCAAAAGAAGCGTTCTCTTTCATAGTTCACCATTGGAACCTTGCATGATTCAAAGCTAGGGTTCCATGACCATTGAGATATTATCATCAAAACCAACATAAAAACCTCTTGAATATCATATCCTCTACACATCACCATAACAAGTAAATACTCACACTATAAAGCATAGAAAACCAGATTGCACAATATTATAAAATACCCCGTCAGTAACAACAGATGGAAAATAATTTCAAATGATCAGTCATATTTGACAATCGTAAACAACTTAATCTCCAAATAAATTTTTGTTCAATAGACTTTAAGAACTAGAACCACCAACAATCCAGCGACACCAATGGTGCAAATCCTTAACAAATGTGGCAAGATAATATTTTTTAAACATGGTATACTTGATCATGTTACTTATACAGGTTTCCATCTAGTTTACCAGTCTCCAAAGAGCAACTCACTGGTGAGATGATGCAGGCTACGCTACAACAGGCCAACAATATTTTTATCCCCACATCTAATATACACGTCAGGGCACACAACCTAGATCTTTGAAATACTCGTGCTCCTGAGCACTACGAGCAGTGATGCGTCTACTAGGCTCCACACACAACATTTTCTAGGAGGGAACATGGTGGCAAAAAAACAAAGAAACAAACAACAAAGTTGTCAGCATTAAGAAAAATTGTTACCTGGCATCCTTTGATCATATTCCAAAGAACAAAGATAATGTTTGTCCTCACCGAGAGAAGATCAATTCCTGTTGGCTCAAGACATGGAACCACAGTTGCCAAATCCTGTTGAATGCAAAACAAGTGAAGAAAGTTTTAAATCATGCATCAATATCACCATGTCTCCCATATGTATTTCAAATGGAAATAAAACTTGAATTTCCACTAAGTTCAATATAAAAAAAAAAAAGTAAATGTTATTGATGTGATGATCTATGCAAGAATAATCGTAGATCTAATTAAGATCAATGATGCTTGGCCAAATTAAGATCCATGTCGAGTGTTGTGGAAAAGTTATGCAATACAATGGAACCCCAATTTCCCTCTCTTCAAGCCCATAACTTCACCCCAACTTCCCTCACTTCCGAAGATCTTGCAGTTTCACCTTGTATAAGGCCCAAAACATGACACATCGTCTTAATCATTAATCCTATCAAGAAGACCTCTTATAACCTCCTCTAAGAGGGGAGTGGAAAATAATTTATGAAATCATCATTTAATGTAGTGTAGAAATTCCATTATTTGCATTCAAAAGGGACAACATGCAACTCACAAATGCATCAAACATGGAAAATAACACTAGGAGTAGCAGACTTGTGTGAAGTTCAAATGAACTAGAAGCCCAACATTCCCCTCATAGTCATTGCTCTATTTATGGAACAATTTACTAGTAGAATAGTATTTCATTTGTCACTTGGAACAAGCATTGAAAGTCAAGTGGATGGATAAGCTCTTCTGGGACTCCTGGACTGCACCTTTTTGAAAATCGGCAAGGTGGGACCTCCTAGAGAAGTTTTAAGTTAGTAAGACTTTGTTTTGTTTGGCTAGCGTACTAAGGGCCATCTATCATTATTGAACTATTTTTTAAGATCCTTTAAAGTTTCAAGTAAAAAGGAAAAAGAAACAGCAGATCTTTTCTAGCATACTGGAAAACAACCAAAATAAGAGCAATACCTAACTGTCCAAAATCACCAAAAAGGGTCTCTTGGCACAAAAATCTAACAACCAAAAATATATTAAGAGGGGCCTAGAATAAAATACCTAGATTACGACATTTCTTTTCAAGACTTCAAGGTCTCTCTAGCTTGTTTTAATTTATGAAAGAAAATTGATGAGAAAAAACTAATAAATTAAATAAATATTAAATACATAACCATGGAATCTAACAAAACCATGTGCAAAAACTAGCAAATTAAATGAATATAAAGTACAGAATCATGGAATATAACAAAACTATTGGCCATAACATTTGTTCAAAAGTTATCTTAACATAAACAAATCTAGGGACTAAAAAAGAATGGTTTGGTTAGTTCTAGCCATGGGTGATAACATTTGTTTTTAAGTTATTTTAACATAATCATATTTAACAACTAAAAATGAATGGTTTGGTATGTTATAACCACAAGTGATATTTATATATAATATTTAGCTAAGTAGAAATTTTAAAAAATCACAATTTAATAATGTATTTCACTTATTTTTATTGATCAACCACACTTGTTAATTGGAAACATTGACTCAGATAAAAAAAATTAATGGATCCAACAGAATAAAATGAAAATTAATAAAAAATAACTAATATCAAGAAAGAATATCTAAATTTAACTATTAAAATTTAACATAAAAATACATTTACTATACAAAACCATATATATGATTCATTAAAATAATTAATATAAAACATGACTACATATAATAATCATTTAATCAATACAAATACAAATATGAGATAGCTATTATACACTTTAACAATAATTATGGTAAATAATATATACTAGCCTAGGTCCATCTTAATTTGATATACCAACACCCTAAAGGGATCAAATCTCTATTATAAATTAGTAATGTGTATAGATATTTTATATATTTTTTTATAAATTAGTAGTTAAATAATTTAGTTAATTTTTTTTCTCACAAACTAGCAATTTAATATCTAGTTCAACTATACTTTTAAAATATATTATTTTTATTATTATAAAGATTAGTTTTCTATTATAATGGATTAAAGATAATTTTTTTAAAGTTTTCTCTTTAGATTTTGTCTTCAAACGCATGTAGTAGTATTTATGGTTCTGCAAGTGGCAATAGTTCGAGACAACCCTCTATTTTTGGCTCTATATCCAATGGAGATCAACTCAATCTCCACCATCTTGTTACCCAACCATGAAAACAATAACCCAATAAATGTGTGGAAAATGACACAATAGATCCTAAATTTGAGGTCCACTCATGTCACATCCAATAATATATACAATGTATGTGGGATCATGTACTCATCCGGAAAATGCAAAGGCTAAATCAAACTTGCATTTGGTGCCAAGTGTTTCTTCACTATTGTATTTGCTAGCCTAGAGGATCAAACATGGGTATTCAAGAATGGCTTATGTGAGAAATGGAAGCTTTGTTGATCACTATAAGTATTAAGGAATGGCCAATTTGAGCAGCTAAAGCCTATGAGCAACTACCTATGAACCATAGTATTCGAGAATGTTAATGATGAATTCTTGGTTTTATGCTTCATATTTTTCTTGTTTTTTCTCTCTCCTCGTTTCTTGAATGTGAAAAAAATGCTTGGTTGTATGTTTCATATTTGTCTTGTTTTTCTCTCTCCTCATTTCTTGAATGTGAAATCTCCAAATTCCTTTTCTCGTCTGGTTGTCTCTCTCATTTCATTTCCCCTTTCTGTTTTCTAGTAACATAGATTTCAAGCCCTTCCTTCTACCTTTGGTTGAATTTCTGCATTGCTCCCAACTCCAAAGGCAAGTGATAGAAGGGATGGGTATAAAGCTTGGTACCCGATATAGATTTAAAGAGGAAGAAACATTGAGTCAGACATTGTAAGATTCCTCTCGTGGGGTAAAAGGATCACAACAAGGCCACAGTAAGCTCCCAAGAGAGAACCAATATGGTACCGCATGTAGTGGTAACAATCAGAGTATGGTGCAGTGTCATATATTAAGGTCTAGCAATGACATCATATTAGCAAAAATATAAGCATGAAAATAGATTGAAACAAAAACAAAAGGGAAACCCTCACTAACTCGGCAGGCCCTTGCTCAATAATCAGGCAACATTTGGGTATGAAAAATCAGGGATCCCTTCTTCAAAGTCCCTATTTTCTTTTATAGATCTCTTCATATTGATGGATGGATTCGACCCTCCTCGAATGGCCATTGGATGAGTATTGGGAAGTTGCATTCGTTAAACTTCCTGGCAATTGCCTGATTTTTTTTAATTTAAAACTTTTATAGAGAACTTTGAATTTCGCATTTTGTAATTTCGTGCATATTTTTTCCACTCATGCCACATTTGTTTAAATAAACTACATATTTTTTTATTTTGATTACGTTTCTCAACTATGGCCGTGGATTTATCCTGGAAAAGTAATGAAAATAAGATATGTTCCAGGGAATTGAACATATGTTTTCTCATCACTTGTATCGATATACTTTGACAGCACGGGTAGGAAAACCCGAACCCATCGTTTCATCACACTATGACCGATATATACTTTCCTAGATGTTGAGCACAACACATAACCCATATCATTTGATGATATATTGGTGTTATTCTTTCACCTTGAGATGGATATATATTTGTTTTATTGCAGCAGCGAAACAACCACTACATTACGATACATCAACTATACTCAAAGGCGAAAACTGTTTTTCCTATACAACCACATTAAGAGTAATAAGTATCTTCCCATGTGTCATCATAGCAACACATTCCATCTTGTTAATTCATTGTGTTTCTCATTCTAGTGGCCACCATTATTGTGCCAATTTCTCCGATCACTTTTTGCCTCCATGAAAGTTGATAAGAAAATGCTAAGACAATGCTAAATGACAAATTTTAGTAGACATTCTGAAAACCTTTTTGATCCATTTTCTAACATGGTCGACAATCTTCTTTGATAGTACTATGATGCATCTCTTCCAAAACTCGATTTTCTTTCATATCTGGACAACTAATTTGATAAATGATCTCTTTAAATCTGTCTTGGACTCGAACGTTATTGGATGTTCTTGAAGATGGGCCAAGTGTTCACCTAAAACGTCCAAACATATCAATAACAACACATAGTGTAACAAAAATATTCATCCTCATCCAATTATTAAATGCGGAAATATTCCTCTAAAATCCTGGATTTCCCATACACTGGGGCTATTACTTATATAACCCCTGGTTTTAGTTTCTCTTGCATGTTTGGCAATTCAACTGGAATATGTCAAGATATAGAGTTTCAATATGTCTTCGCTCCAAATTCTTGGATGCCATCTCAAAGAAAGGCTCAAAGGATATCCCAAATATTATCTTTAGAGGTGGTCATTTCGACCCGAAAGGTTGAGTACCCATGCCATTAGTCACACTCTTTTATGCATGTGTACATTACCAAGCAATTTATCATCAATAAACATTGTTGCAAGACAATAATTGTTCAATAATTTTTTGAGAAATTCTCGATATCTAAAGAGATTTCCTTATAAAGCTCAAGCTCATCAAAGCATCCAACATATGGATCATGAAACAGTGGATCCTCACACTAATATATTCACCATGGGACTAAGACAAATATATACAAATTATAAACTCCCTCATGTAGATGAGAAAGTGGTGTTGGAAACTCTTCACGTTAGAATTGAAATTCTTACCATATTCAAATGGTTTCCTTCCTCAATGTAAATAATTCTTCAATAATATGGCCACCCTCCCACATGTGTCACTACTCCCAATCCTCACGCTTAATTGGCACACTGCACCTACACATTTCATTCGATAATGCGTATGTCTTGGGACTTTATATCCACTGTAGTGGCCCTTCATCTCTCTTCTATTACAAAGTAGACTTCTCAGGGTAGGGGAAATCACAACTCCCTACCCTCCCTCATTTCAATGCAACATGAAAATCTTTTCCTTCTCTCTTCCCATTTCACGATAGTTTTTCAATTAGAAATTTCAATTTCAAGCCCTTCCTTCCAGCTTTGGTTGAATATTTTCATTTCTATCAACTCCAAAAGCAGGTGATAGAAAGGATGGGTAGAAGGCTTGGTACCCAAGATAGAGTTAAAGAGGAAGAAACATTGATTCAAACATTGGAAGATTCCTCTCGTGGGGTAAAAGGATCACAACAAGGCCATAGTAAGCCCCTGAGAGAGAAAGAAGATGCTACTACATGCAGTGGTAACAATCAAAGTATGGTGCAACACTTTATATTAAGGTACCATTATCATCCCCTCAAGGATTTGATTGTTGAGGAGAGAGAAAATAATTTAAAATTAGAATATGGAAAATTTGAGGCTATAATTAGCAAAGTGGAAAGCTTGCACAATTTTTTTTAGAGACCCCGTGAGTAAGTTACAGATGTCGATACACTCTTTGATATCACATCCACACTCTTCGCTACTGTTAACATGTCACAAAACAATGATGGTGATACTCCAATTGATTTTATTAGTAGTGATATTCTAAGGAACTATATTGACTAGGTATATGGAAGCAGGTCTTTGGAGAGAAATGACGATCAAACCCAAATATCAGGGAGAAATATTGGCCTTTTAGTTGCTTTTGTTTTCTAGCATGTGGTAGGAATTTGCAGTATGCTTGGACCAATGGATAATGAACCCAAGCAAAGGAAATCTATAGTACAGAGAAGACAGATTAAGTTGACAGAAATCACTCGACCTGAAGCAGTGAAAGGGTCCCCAAAAGATGAAAAATCAGAAATAGACAAGAATATGGCAAGCATATTTAACATTTTGCAAAAACAGAAGCAAGCCAAACTAGAGAATTCGGTTCTAAATAGAATATCATTTTCCCAGATAGTAGAAAACATCTTTGTGTTATCATTTCTAGTAAAGGATGGTAGAGTTGAAATAAATGTCGATGAAAATGGAAAACATTTTGTTGTCCCCAAAAATGCTCCTAGAGCTATAGAAATGGCATATGGAGAAGCTTCTTACAACCAATTTGTCTTTTGGTTTGATTTTAAAGACTGGAAGTTGATGATGGAAGTTGTTGAAAGTGGTGAGGAGTTTATGCCTCACAGAACCAATCTACTTATGATCCTTGTTCTGAGAAGGCTGCAGAGACTCCTATTAGAGAGATTTCAAGAAACGGGGGCAGAGTGGTACCTGCAACTCTTGAGGTGCAGAAGGATGAATGTGGAAGTGATGATGGTGGTGGAGATCTTTATATTCCAACATCGAATAAGTGAAATAAGTGTCTCCTATGACTTTTGTTGCTCTTTTGGGTTCTTTTTGTTGGAAATTATCTTTGTTTCTATGATTGCACTGTAATTCATACAATAAGCTAATCTTTAATTTAAGAAATCTGGTATGTAAACAATGCTATCTTGTTCTCATAATTAGTTATAATTAAGTTTACTGGCAGTGCAAACCCCCAGTCATGTAGTACACCCCTTTAGACATGGTTCCAAGGCCTGGGCAGAAGACTGGCATCACATTAAAGGAAATTGTCAATGTAAGATGTCAAGTTTGATCTTTTAAACCATGATTAGTCTCCTTGTGACAATATGTTGTAATTTTATGTTTGAAAATTATTTTGAGATACCACACAAGGACAGAGTTTCTGATTGTGTAGTTGGTTTAATTTGAGAATACATAGAGATGAGAGTAGGGCAATGCTAGGTGAAAATAGATGTAAATAGCTAGAAGCCCTTACCATACCCAAACCCTTTTACTGGAACTACAGGGATAGAGAGATCCACTTAGAGGCATGTGGAGAATAAGTAGGGATATGCATGCTCTGGATTGACTAATTGCTTGAGCCTAGCTCAAGTAGGCGCAACTAGTAGATGGAAAGAGATTGGGAATATATATCTATTAAGTATGTGTATATGAAATTCATTATGTCCCCTTTTGATTTTCAAGGTGGGAGAAATGCAATGGAGAAAGGGATATCATATTTTTCCTCTATATCCCACCTATCAAGGCACTAGGATAAGTCCCAATAATAAGAGTTGGGTTCACTCATAAGTATATGATTGTAATAGGCCATCATGAACTTTATTAAGCTAAGTCATGCTTTAGTTGAGTTTCATCCTTTAGTTGATGCTTTAAGCAAGATACTTAGCCTCTTTTCAACCCTTCAGTCTTCCTAGAATAGCTACAGAACAACCCTATTTAACCCACGTTGAATGCCTCTTCTTGCTACGATATTAAACTTCAATCTTCGGACCTTCTCCCTACAAGAGCACCCAAGAAAAACACTCAAAACAACCTCTCTTTCACACGTTGTACCTACAAAAAAAAATTAGACTTCCACGTTGCTTCTAGGGCTTCTTTCTTGTTGTCTTATGGATCCTTCTTGTAATGGCTAGGGCCTTCCTTTGACTGCGTCTAGGGCTTCTCTGAGTGTTGCTTTAGACCTTTCTTGACTGCAGCTATATGCTTCTTCTTGATGGCTGATAAGGGCCTCCCTCTTGCTATGGATTGAGGCCTCCTTCACTGTGGATAAGAGCATTCCTTTTGCTGCATATCTGGCCTCTCTTGACTGCATCTTAGGCCTCTCTCTAGACTATGTCTTAGGCCTCTCTCTTGTTGTGGCTAAGCCTCCTTTTGATTGCGGTTAGGGCTGCCTTTTACTACAGCAAGGGATTCTTTTTTTACTATGGCTAGAGCTCCTTCAAGACTACATCTAGGTATCCCTTCATGACTGCAGCTAGGGCTCCTTTGTGACCATAACTAGGGCTTGCACTATTGTAGCCTACTAGCCTCGCACTGCCTGGGGACTTTGCACTGTAGCACTCTTTTCTGCTTGATCTGCATCCATCTCTACCCACATCCGCTAGTCCTGCTACTCTCTCTTCAGGGCTCCCACAGCAAAGTGTAATCCAAGAAGTTGGGTACCTCAAATATCTGCCCCTCATCGCTTGTAGCCCTCCTGACAATAGTTCAGTGTCTCCCCACCTCTTCTCTAGATGTACATGAGCACTCCCTGTAGTCCCTAGCATGCCCTAGGACACTACGACATGAGCACTAGTGCATTAACTATGTTAAAAGGTCACTTTCTTGTTAGTTTGACCATGAATATCTCTTCTACAAAGAAATATTTCTTAGTTTTGTTTACATTAGTGGTTTGATAAGAACATTTCTATGGTCTCTTCACTGAATTTATTAAATTTTTTACATTTATGATTTTTGACAAAAAAGGGCTAACATTTTACCCTAGTTAAGTAAGGATTCTTTAAATAACCTTCTAGCTTGGTTCATTTTTGTTCCATATAAGCTTAGAAAAGTGTCATGAATTTACATTGAACAATGTAAGAATCTAGACTTCTCCAGAAACAATCAAGTCAACTCTTTCATTGAAAATTACCTACCAGTTCTGGACATATTCTTTGAAATTTCTATGCTGAAGGTGTTGGATTTAGGTAAGTGATACAGAATGCACACATACAGTTCTATTATTCACCTATTAGACCAGTGAAAATTATAGGCAAAATTGGAAGGGTTGGACATGAATGTTCCAACCATACTCTTATTTTCTTGCAATAGATATATTCATAACACATACCTATAATACTATTGTTCACCTATTCTACTAGTGCAAATTGTAGGCAAATTGTTAATGTTGTACTTCGTTGTCTCAAGTTCACACACCAACACTAAAGATTCAACGTATTGTGTGCATCCTTAGATATCTTTGACATTGCAAGCTAACTGTTTAAATAAATGCATGTATAAAACTTCTATATTAGCAAAATAACCATCAATATTTTTTCTAGCATTTTGGGCTGAATTCATAATAGTATGTTAAAAAGTGTCATTTCAATGTCTGGAAATTAGGATATATAAATGTGAGATATATACTCTACATCTTTGGGTTATCTCCTTTTCAAATCTTATTTTTTTAGGCTACATGTTAATTGTTTGAACTTTGAACATTAAATAAATTGCTCAATGCACTTTGTAAATACTTGAATGAATGGACTTCATAAGGTAGTGGTACCATAAATTGTGTTATTTCAAATATTTGACTTCCATATTTTCACAAAATACAATGTCCTTAATAAATACTTATATATATAGATACTTATGTTTAGGATTATATATGTGTCGGAGTGGTTCCTTTATGTTTTACTATAATCCTGATGCTAACAAGCTTTAGCTAACTTTTTTCATCAATTGTTTATAGAATATGCAAAATATTTCATTTTCAAAATGTGGAAAAAATTACATTTCTCCTTATTTATTTTTTTATTGTTCATGACAAGATAATCATATTGCAAGAATGAGGTATCCTATAGTCTATTTCAATTTGTGGATATTTTTTTTCCTCCAATTTTTTTATAAGGATGTAGATTTGATTTGCATGTTGATGGTTTTTGCATGTATCTTATCTAGCCCCAAATGTTGGTAATGGAGTGGATCTTGAGAAGTAGTCATGGAAATAGACTATCAGAGGTTAATGTTACAATACCACTTCCACCTGGTATCAAAAAAAGTTTAATGGTAAGTGACATAAAGAAGTGTTATTTAATGACAAGGTTGAAAGGGCAACCTCATTTCTTAGTTCTAAGTCATTTATCTGTGTTTCTTAGCTCTAAGTCATCTATTTTTGAGCTTTACCAAATCAATTATTTCACTAATCCAATATGCATGGATTGTATTTTTCACCCAATGTTAGTTACTTGACATGATTGATATAACATTCAATTCTATGCCACTTTTATTGTAAGTCAGAGATTTTATTGATTAAAAGGATGTTCATATTTTGATTGGTTTACTTGGAGCTTGATTTAAAAAAAAATAAAAAATCTAAATTCCGCGTGGATGCTTTTTTCCAGGGTGAGCTCTTTGCACCAGTAAGGTCAGATGAGTCCTAGAACATATAAGTATACAACAAGAACACCTTTGGCCTTTGTTGTGTATCTGTTATTCTTTATATCATTGACAGATGGTTATTGATTATGTAAAAAAAAGGATGGGAAGGTCCTGTCAATTCTCTTGACAAAAATAAAATAAAATGGAGTGGTAGAATTGTATTTTAAAGGGTGAGCTAGAAATTAGTACTTGAAATTTAGAACTTGAAAATGGAAAGCTATCTGATCCAGATCTAGAGACACAACAAACCGTTGAAAGAAAATGATGGTATTGACGAGTCTTCCCAGAAAATAAGCTCTAATTGTTAGAACACTACCCAAACTTCAGTTATCTGTAATGGAAATAGTGACTCTAGCTTTATTTGTATGAATAATGACTTTGGCCATTGTCCTATTCATTTCCTATGAATGATTTTGATTTTCAAACTCCAACTAGTTTGTTATTAAATTAAGTAAAGCTTTGATGACAAACTTATAGTTTTCAAATCTCTTTTCTAAATCTATTTTCTTGAGAAAATTTGTCTTTTTACTTTAGGTACTGTAGATTGCTACTATGCGATATATGCTATGATATAATTGCTTGGATAAATACATAGAAGTGTTGTACAACATAGTCTTTTTTAAATCTAAAGAAACAATATTTCCAAATACAAAGTTTATTAATTAAGAGCATCTTTTAGACTTCTTTGCTAAGTTATGATTATATTACGGTAGGGGATTTTGTGTATGCTGATATTGTGTTGTCTCTTTGGTTTTGTCAGGTAACAATGGTTAATAAGGAATGTGTTCTTGAGCAGCAAACACAAACCTTATTCTACTATCAACAGGAAACTCCATGGTTTTCAGGCATGGCAACAAAAACGCAGATGTTATTGGGATATCCAAAATCTGTATTGGATGATTTTAATACTAGTGATGATTTTGCTTCCTTGTCAGATAAAGAATGTCATGATTCAAATTCAAATAAACAGAAGTAGCTCAAGAATGAAGGTGAAGTTATTGCTTTCTATCCAAGTCAATTTCTTTTATTTTTTGGTTGCTGTCATGTTTTGAGTGTGGACTTATGAAATTCCAAATTTCATGTTTGCTTATGTAAGGGGGATAATATATATATTATATATATATATATATTATATATATAATTTATCATATGTTGTTCATGATTTTTAGAGATCTGTACATTTGCACAGAAGTTTAGATATTATTCAGATATCTAAACACCAAACAATAACAACATTGAGATTTTTCTTTCACTCAACCTATAAGATATTGCATCTATCTTCATCAATGTTCTTCTTCCATATGTTATCAACTTATGACATTTCCTTTGCAATATTTGGTGCATTTTCTAGTTATAGATCATTTATAGATTATAAATGTCTTCACACTTTCACTTCTAATTGAGTGTTCAACTGAACATATTGATTCTCTTATACATAATTATTTTTCCCTCCACCCACTTTTCATAACTTCCATAACCATTAGGTAGGGACCTGCAGCTTCGATGTTGCTTTGCTTGTTTAGTAAAATATTGTCGAGACTTGAATTTATTAAAAGTTGTAAAATTTACAATTTATGAAGTTTCAAGGTCTAATTTTAAAAGTCTACTTCTTTAAAGGGTGAAAGCTCACTGGAAGAGCACCTGCTTTATAAGTAGGAGGTTGGTTATTTGATTCCATCGTGCCCTGACATGATCCATATGGAATGAGCTTTTGACCATCACCAATGAGCTTTGGTGATACTTTCCAACTGTCACCAAAATATGAAATGGTAATGGTCAACGAACGCCACCATATATATGCATCAATAGTGATGAACCTCAAAGGTTTGTAACAATAAATCGTTGTTGTTGATATGAAATGGTGACGGTCGATGTTCGTCACTATAGTCATTATTCGTGAAGGACCTTGAATGTCACCACAAAACTCATACTTATGGAAATGTGGCTTTTGGTGAGGGTCAGCAAATGTCACCATATAAATGCACCAATAGTGACAACCATGAAATATCCATCACAATAAATCGTTGTTGTTCATATGAAATGGTGACGGTCACTATCCATCATTATAATCAATATTCGTGATGGACCTTTGATGTCACCATAACACCTATACTTTTGGTGACACCACCTTTGGTGACGTTCAGTTTTTTGTGACGGAGGCTATGGTCCATCACCATTGCTCATATGAAATGGTGACGGTCACTATCTATCATTATAAATCATTATTGGTGACGAAATTTGAATGTTACTACAACACCTATACTTTTGGCGACGCCCCCTTTGGTGATGCTCAGTTTTTGGTGACGAAGGTTATGGTCCGTCACCATTGCTCATATGAAATGGTGACGGTCACTATCCATCATTATAAATCATTATTGGTGACGGAAATTGAATGTCACTACAACACCTATACTTTTCGCAATGCCACTTTTGGTGACGTTCAGTTTTTTGTGACGAAGGCACTTTTGACCGTCACCAATGAGCTTATGGTTACATTTTTCGCCCCTCACCAATGTCATTTTTTCTTGTAGTGAATCAATAATCCAAACACAGCCATCATGATGAAATTTCCCTATGTCATAGGTATAGAACCATCACATTCCTCTCTTGTCCACCTTGTCATAGGAATGTAAACCATCAATACAATTATTATTATTTTGAAATAAGTTGTCTCAGTTTTCAATCACCTTGTAGGACTCATTAGTTTCTCTTTGTTCTTGAAAAAGCCCATATTTACATCGGGACCACCAATAACTATATTTGCTCGTAGCATTGGTGAATTTGAGGTCAAATACCCACCTCCTTCCCAATCAATCAGCTACAAATGTAAAACAAGACAATTTGGCACAAAATCAACTTAGAATAATATATGGTTCTAAGATAATTGGAGCCATCCTAAGTCAATTTTAAGACAACTATGAGTTTCAGAAGTAAAAATAAATAAGAAAAGCAAACAGAGAAAGTTAGAGCAACCTAGAAAACTTCATAGTGTATTTTAAAGGCATTACATGAGAAATAATTACCAACATGTCCATACCTCAAAGAAGAAACATTAAAAACTATAAGTATATTAGTAATTACAATCCTTACCAAAAGATATCTGAGAATTATCAAGGAAATGAATAGATTTATTAAAGTAATCCCAAATGCCACCATGGGGCTTATTAAGTATGGTTTCACATGTGATGATGAGAGTGGCCATGTAGGGACTACCTGAGAGGAAACTACAAGAAAAAATCCTAGTCCTAATGATTTTGGATAGGAAGGTGAGTCTCTTGAAAAACAAGCAATGTTAAGATGAAAACTTGACCCTAAATGAAATCTAGTAAATGGGTAGGATTTACTAGTAGCATTTGAAAAGGAAATAATAGGACCTGAAGAGAATGATGTTTTCCCTATATGATAAGTATATATATATATTATATATATATATATATCACCATAGAACAAAGTAAAACAAGGGAATGATCTCTGATTAGATTGAGATGCAGATGTAACCGTAGTGATAACTTGATGATATGTCCAGTCATTAAAATGAAAAGATATTGTAAATGATGGAAAGGCATCTCCAGTAGAAAAACAAGATAATGAATTGAATAGCTCGCCCTTCGCTCTCAAGTCAGCTACAGGCTGGGAATATGAGCTAAAGTTTTGAGGCAACAATTCATCTCCACCATCATCAAAAGTGGTCCCATCATTCAAGTCAAAATCTCTCAAAACACATGAATCTCCAATGGACAATGCACTGGTGTCAGTCTTCAAGGTCAATCCAAAATTTTTAGCACTGGTACCAAGAGGAATTTTGATCAATTCATTCTCCCCACTAGCATCAATGTGATTCAATTTTAAATATGACTTCATAGGACTACAAGGCCTGGTAGGAGCAAGCGGTTTAGGAATTGAAGATATAAAATATTTTCTGCTCATATCTCTGCATCCAAATCTCATTGATGGTTCACATATTTGAGAAGATAAATGCATTGTTATTACTCCATATTCATACGTTTTCTCATAATTCACATAAATATCAATATAAAATGATGTTCTATTTCATTTTCCAATTGAATTAAATGCATCAAAATCTGAAAATGTATTTTGGAGACATGATGTTGTAGAGCAATTATTTCTCAAGGTTCTGCTAGTCGAAAAGCACTTGTTGCTCCAAATACTTTCTATCCTAGCTATCCTATGATTTGAATTAGATTTATTGGGGAAATGAAATACCCCTTTGACCTAGAAACCACTACAATTGGTGTTGCTAAGCCAATCAACGATACAGTAAGGGGAACAGAACCACTTGTTCAAGGCACAATTTATAAACAAGATGTTGATGTGGATAGCATTGTGTCATATTGACCTGCTTCCTCCAATTCAATAGATTCATTTAAGTCAAAAGAATGTCTTTTTGTCGAATCATTGATTCCATCATACTTTGTTGGAGGGAGAGTCATTGCCATAATTTGGTCAAAATAATGCAGTTCATCTAACCATGTACTCTATACTGCTTCTATTTTCAAACATAATTCTTGATGTTCTACAAATGTTGAAGATGCAACTATAATGCTTTGTGGAACTTCATAACCAATATTAGAATATACCTCTAAAATGTCATTACGTTTGATTTGAACTTTCCTTTCAATGTCACAAATATCAAGAACAATACGAGACCCCATCTCTGTAGTAACATTTTTCTTGTCATAACTAGTAATCACACCAATTCATTGATTTGCTACTTCTCCAGATGCCATAGTCTGCTCCGGTTCCATGCACTCCTTTTTTTCGATCAGAGTTTCCTGACTATCATCCTTATATGTGATGCTCTTGGAAATAGGAAGATGCTCATTACCTTTGTGTTCACCCTTCCCTTGCGCTTCATGTTCAAGTCCATAGGTAGAATGATGTTCCTAGGCATCAAGCACATTAGTATTTTTATTTTGTTAATAATAAAAACTTATATCCTTTGCATCTTTATTGGACAACTTATTCTAGCCAAACTTATTGTCATGGCCCTCTTCTTTTGTCAACCTTGTTTTCCACTTGATGTGTAATTTTCACAAAATCATTGTCAAAAAGTCCTGCATGACAATTATTTGGCTCCCTGACATCAGAATCAAAGGCCCCTATGCATGGAACATATCGTTCACCTGGAATTTCTTGGTTTTCATTTCCAAAATCTATTTCCTTTTCCAAGAAGTGTTCACTACTTCCTTGGTTGTCTCCTTGTACACTAATGTCCCTCACATGTACTTTTTCTTGTTGTAAATTAACTACATCCTATATTTAGTGTCCACCAAGTCCCTCTTGTTTGTCTCTTTTCTTTGTTTCAGATTGTTTTTCACAGTCTAAATCCAATCCATACTTTCCTCTAATGTACAATTCTTCAACATGATAACATAACTCATCCCTTGGTTTTTCCCCACCCCTGTTTGAACATGAGTGCTCTTGTATTCTGTCATCAATAATGCCCTTTATATCATCCTCTACCACAAAAATATTTCCAATTTCCAAAGCCCTCGTAGAGGAATTAAAATCATCCTCACTAAATTCCTCATTTTTAAATGTATCCAAGTTGGTTCTAGAAGAATCTTGATTATCCATGGAATAGTGATCATTCTTGTCTTTCTTCATATTCAACACATTTTGACCTACTACATCATCACTCTGAGGCGAATTGAGTTTGGATCCATAACCTGATAAACCATCATGGCCTAAATTATCTCATGTTCTCATGAATGTTGTTACAAAATTGCCTACGACATTTGCATTCTCATCTTTTGAGATTTCAATCAGAACTGTGCTTGCCAGAAAATTCATCCCACGTTCATGCATGATTATTGTTGGTGCTTCAAAATGGATAGAGAAGCCTTCACTTGGTTCAAAATATTTTCTTCTTTCTATATTAACAGTCCCCTTTGCCATGTCTTCCTTTCGCTCTACCCTTTCACCAAGGTATGAAGATAAAATTAGAGTTGTATTGCACATTTCCAACATTTTTTCACTATATTCACCATTAATGCTACACCCATCAATAGGTATAACACTTATGGATTTGGTTCTATTTCTCTAGAAACCCTTTGTATTAACCTCTAGAGAGGAATTACCATAAAAAAGAATATTCCATTATTTTATCTTCCCATAGTGCACATCCTATTTTTCTTTCTTTTCAGGAGAAAGCCCATGGTTCCCAGGAATTGTTTTACTTGCATTCGATCCACAATTTACACTTCTAGTAGATGGGATGTGTTAGGAATTCTTACTGTCAAGTATCAACCTATGAATGTTATCCCCTGAGCAATATTTGTTCCCTTGTCACAAAATTTTCTAGAGTGAGTCTTTCTCACCTGATGTATATCTACTACATAACTACGTTTTCCCAACCATGGATTCTTTGTGTCTCTCCAATAGAAGTTAAATTTGGACACTTTTTATTGAAATATTATGTGGTGAAATAGAAAAGAGGATTTCTTACTAAACAATCATACCATAGAACTCTGAGTATGTTCTTTTTGTCAAACTGGACTAGAAACTTTTGCATGCCTGCTCAAACAAGTTTGATTGTTATTCTGTAATTGACTAGAGTTGTTACTTTTCTCTTCCTTACTTGCACACACTATAAGGAAAGTGGTGCCACTAAAACTTGGCATCTTACAATGGGAGTCCTTAGAACTATTTGTTGGGGAGAGTGATACTAACACCTTGGTAGACCCAAGAGAAACTGAAGTTGATTTTCATGTATCCTCTTGGCATATCCTATTTGAAATTGCTTTTGAAGCATGAACCAATGGAGCCAAGCCTTTTGAAGTAATTTCAGTAGCATTTCCTGGAAAATATTTTGACTCACTATTCTTCATGCCCTCATTAACACATTTCTTCGATGCATCAATCAAATACTTTTCTTTCTTTTGAATCTCTGAGTTCCTATGGATGTGCAACTGATCCACTGACTTTCCAACATTACATGTCTTTAGAGCTTCAAGATCCATAGGAAATTTACCAAGGGCCTCTAATAACACAAAAAGCAAATCTTCATAGGCTTTTTGAGCTTCCTTGAGACTACCACTATCCCCATATTTTCCTCTATGTAGTTCTTCAAGCCATCCATCTAAAATACACAGACCTCCCAACAAAACAAAAACAAGAAACCAAATTTTTAATAGGTAAGGAAAACAAGGAAAAGAGTGAAACAGAATAAAATAATAAATACCTCCTTTGGAGACATGAATGGAAGCCCCACATCAGAGATAGATTTTACAGTAATGACATCAAACCAATTGACTCTACCCTTGCATTGTAGCAATCCTCTTACCACTACTGACTGAGTAATCAAATTTTCAACATATGACTTATCCATTTCAATAATTGGCACACTTGTTAAATCATATCTCGAGAGAAGTAGCAACATAGTCAACATAGAATCATTTGGTTGCATAGAGAGGAATGGCATCCATCTGAAGGATTTAATGTTTTTTCCTACCTATCGAAACAAGCCAAAAATGTTCTTAGCTAATGCATCAACATTGCAAAGTTTGTCACTTAATAAACGAGGTGAGAAGAACTCCTGCAACCAGAAAGACATAACCTTGCAAATCCAAATTTAGCATGGTATTAAAAATAAGTAAAAAATAAAGAAATTGGGAATTTTATAGGCAGTTGTACACATACTCCTCCCGATTAGACTAAGCTTCTTATGTGGAGTACCTTGCAGAGAAGCCTCACATAATTACAGGCTTAATCTGCAACTCTTAAAAATTGCACACTACAAAGGTGAAAACTCACAAATCCATATGCAAAATTAAAATAGCTAAAATTCAAATGTTGGGAATGTAAATCCATAGTAAATTTATAGTAAATCCATATGCATTTTGAGTATTTTTACATGTTAGCACAAACAATCAAGAGCCAGGATGATTGGGGCTATTGATTCCACCTGAATTGTGAAGGATTTGCACCTTTCTCTAACCCCAATAGCCTAATTGCAAGGATGGGCCAGCCCAAAACGGGTAGACATGTCTCTAGGATATTTGAACATTGGTGGGTGGATAACAATATCCCACTTCACTACCCATATCTCTAGGGGATTTGAAACTTGAACTTTGGTGGAGGAATAACAACACGCTATTTCCCCAACTGACCAAGCCGTCATTTACAAAATACATACCTTTGACATTGATAAATGACGTTGAGAAGTTTTAATAAAAACAAGTTTTTTACGAACATTGCTTCCTCTTTAATGATTACTTATGTGATAAAATACTTTTCAAATACATGTCTAGTTACATACAGTGAACAAGCTACCAATAATTGCCAAATTTTATATTTACAATTAACAAACTTAATTCGTTTTTTGGTGATAATTTATATTATTCTCATTTGTTGTGATATTCATATTTTATTTTGATCAAAGAGTTGGTCTTTACAATATATACAAATATTTAGGCATAATTTCCAAAATCTAGCCCATTGTTATGGTAGACATGTTTCCATATTTCTCTCATCCTATTGTATTTGTCAACCTTTTAATGTTGGAATCTATTAAGCTTTGGTGACTCTGGGACCCCAAACATCTTTGTAGGCTTTTTGAGCTTCCTTGAGACTACCACTATCCCCAGATTTTCCTCTCTACAGTTATTCATGCCATCCATCTAAAATAGATAGACCTCTGAACAAAACAAATTAACTTGAGACAATCCATGTTATCAATGGTAGTAACCACTCCTACAAGCATAGTAAGATGCAAGACAAAATGGTTTTCCTTCTTTATGTTAACCTCACTATCTTACTGCATAAGATGTACAAGGTGCTCAACACTTGTTGAACTAAAAAGACTTCCTTCCTTGTTCATTATATTCATAATTTCTTTTGGCCTTGAACAACATTCCCACTTAAGATGCCCATATTAGTTATCACCTCCCTTCAAGAAACAACTACATTTAACCATTTCTTTATTGTTTTGATCCAAGTGGTCCCTTTTCTTGCTCTTAACATGAGATGTAAATAAGCCATTCTGGATACTATCTGAACCAAATGTAAGTTGTGTTGGATCGTTCACAGTTCTAGGGGACAACCCCCTGAGTGCATGGTTGCCATTTCATTTTTGGTCTTGTTCAATAACTGATCTACTTCCTCTTGATGCTCCTATCAGCATACAAGCTATTTTCCTTTAAATTGTGCACATCAGCTAAAACTTCACATGACTAACTCAACATAGTAATGATGGGTTATTGTTTAATCCCATTAAATTGTCATGTTCAAATAACCTAATCAAAGCATTTTCAATAATGCACATAATATTGCATCCAATTTCACCTAGTTTTGCTAGAAAGACATAAAAATTGGTCCGGACACCTTTAAGGAAAGAGACACACTATCATCTTTAAGGGTGAGGGGGCTTCTTTATTTTCACAACTTGCACATTTAACTTTGAGTATAAATGAACTGTCATGGTTTACACTAATTAGGCTTTTGTAGTTTACTTGCAACGAAAACAAACACTTAGCTGGAATTTTAGGAACCTCAAACTAAGATCTATGTTTCCCTAGCCAACTGAATTATATGAGTGAACAAGACTTCCTATGCAATAGAAAAATTCACAACACTCCCATCCCACCAAGGGTTATACTGCACCTATTTCCAAGAGGAGATTCCATTTTCTATAGCTTGGTTGATAGAAGCAGCATTTTAATCAATTGTTGACTATTTTGAGAACCACAACCTTGATTTAAGCAAGTGTTGAGACCCTCCTATAATGTTTCTAAATATATAATATGGTTGTAAGAAAACCACAAATAAACAAATCTTGTATTTTAGCCTACAATCTTCATTGATAAACCAAAACTAAAAATAGGAGTGAAATTATTATTTTGAAACAGTGGTAACTTCTAGATCACCATGTTCATGTTTGGGTTAAAATTCAAGGGAAATTAAATTTAAAAATAGTTTACTAGTGAAAAAATTCACCATTATGTCAAGCAAAGATAACTCAAAATTAGTTATAGCTTCAAATATCAACAAAACCATGTATAGATAACTTTTTCCCTCCAAACATTAACCCAAAAACATGCTAATTTAAATGTTGACCCAAGAAACATCATTACATTTTTCATTATAAAAAAATTAAAAACTAATCTAATTTTTTTAACAAGTCTTACCTAAAAAAAAAATCCACCAAGCCAATTAATTATGTCATTAAATTAGTCACTACTTGAGATTGGACATAATCTAACTTTTTTTCCAAACAATATTGTGAAATGTGGTGCCTAAGGATCACATTAATGGCTTTCATTTTCGAAGAGCTGATATAGACCAAAGAAAAATGGGACAATTAATAAGGATCATATGTTAGAAGAGTTAAATTAAGTTTTCCCTTGTCTGAACATGCTATGACTTGGTCCTTTTTAGGTTACTCAAGATGGAAAGGAAATCAGTATTTTTGGCCCAAAATCCAAAAAAGATGATTTTACATTAATGGAGTTGCTGGTATTTGATGTTAATATTACACAATCTAGTTGTGCTAGAAGTATTGTAAGGTGTTGAATCCCTTTTTCATTAAAAGTAACAATTTGAGAAAATCCATAATTTAAATTTTGATAAAGATTGCAAGGCTGAAATCTAATGACAGGAAACCAAAATAAAGTCAGACACATATAATATTTTTCCTTATTCAGTTCATTCATATCTTAATTTTATTCAATTTATATATTGAAGTTAAATTCGATTGATAACTATAATAGAGTATTCAATAGAAGTGGAGAATTGAATACCAGTTTTCTCTGGCACTTGCATGAAACCCAAATCTGGAAACATCATGTTTGTTTTAGGAGGTGTAAATAAGGAGAATCTTGCGATGTCATTGGAGAAGAAGAGGAATGAAATGCCTAAGCGTTGCAAGATCTTTGTCAAGTTTCAATTAGATGGACAGTTTCTTTCTCTATGCTAGGCAATAATTGGAGGATGGTATTGTTCTCGAAGTTCTTGGTATGAGGTATGACATTAACTTGGCTCAAATGGATAGCAATGTTATATTAGAATGTATTTTGTTGTCATTTTTGGTTTTTGCCGCTATTCTAAGCTTACACCTCATGATTAGAGATTTATATAAATCTGTGAAAAATCAAGTTGTATAAGTGGAAAATCCAAGTTGTTATCTGGTCATAAACGTTATTAATATTGTAGGTTTGTGTTTGGAAATGGTGAGGGTTTTGATAGGATATATAATGTGGCCTTTGGTGTAGTTAAGCTTGGTACTAGGGGCAGTTTCCAAATAACTTATTAAGGCCTATACAAGGACAACATAAAGGGTCTCACTATGTTTTTTATTCATAGATCACTGAGACCTGCAACATAACAAAACGTTAAAACATTTTTTGGAATAAAACCCCGAGAGTGAGAAGGTTGAAGAGTAGAGGTTTGGTTACTTCAGATATAAAATTGCAAATAAGTGGTTTATATGCAGTCTTTGGTAGTGTAACATTTCGTGTTGTTGGTTACAAGATTTATGTTCTTAAATAAAAGTTCTCTCTAGTTATATTTTATCTAATGCTTCTCACTGGAGTAATCACTGTAATTTGGACCCTAAAAGCTATTTTGGACCTACGGCCATAATTGTTGAAGCTCAAAACATAATTGTTGCAGGTTACTAGGTTCCATGGCTTATATCAACATTTAAGTGGGTGGGTGGTGGTATATAAATTTGAACTCATGAAGCAAAGGTCCTTTAAGTCTCATCAGTGACTTTGGATCATCATTAGATATTTACTTGTTGTTGACATGACATACGAATATGCACAAATCAGGAGAATAAGCCAATATTAAAGTTAGTATTGGCTTTCCTACTTTCCCTTGCCCCTCGAGCAAATAAAACACAAAAGAATATCTATGTTGCATCTAACTCCCATTTTTTCCTATAATTTCCCAAATCCTACCATCTTATTAGTAGGGGTGGCATGCAATTGTCAGTTTGTGGGTTGGTTTCCTTTTGGAATATTTAGCGTGGGTGATATCTTTCCAAGTGGACTACATTTTAGGATTGATTTTGGTGGGGAATAACACATAATCGACCATTCATAATAAGATGGTTACATCCCAAGTCCCTGATTGGAGTATGCTAGGATTTTCAAGGGGCTTGTGAGATGTTAGTCTTAAACCATCTAGAGGGTCAACTATACCAATTGGCTAGTGAATATTATTCTCCCAATTTTTTTCCTCCCACTTGGTTGACCTTGATGGTCCTAAGGGGTCTATTTTGTCTACTTGTTGGTCTACTTTGCCTTTGTTGGTAGGCGATTTCTATATTTCAATGTAGTTAATTGGATATTACCACGTAAAATGCAAAACAAATGACATTTTTCCTTCAAAAATGACAAACACAGTTGCTGAACAGGGTTGGCCTGTATTTATAGGTATGGAGAGTTAGTCACCTTTTGATGATCTAGATTTGGACGTCGATACAATGATTGAGGTTACGGTGGCAGCAAAGAATGAATTAGCTTTCAAAAGCATAAATAAGAAGTCAAAGGCAGTGAACACTAGGGATCAGGGGGATTACTTTCAAGACCTAGACACAACAGGTGATAACAGGCCATGAAACTTTAACCGTACAACTGGAATCACACCGGAGTTCGAAATTCCTTCCTTCAAAAATGTACAAGTTCGGTCAGATTTTTCATGGCAAAATCAACATATGAAAAAAGATAAAAATCAGGGACAAAGGCAAGAAACCTATCAAAGTTGTGGAAGAGGGTCAAAATTTTATATTAGGAATTGATTTATACTAGGAAAACATGATTAGACTAAGGAAAAGGATTTTGGTGAGATGATGGGAGTTTATCAGAATGAATGGGGTTTAGATAAAAGAATGGATTCAAAAGAGTTGGTCTTCACTTCTTGGATACAGACCAAAGGTCAATGTGATGGTAAATGGTTGGTTTGGGTTTCATTTCCTAAAGGAGGAAGATGCAATTAAAATTGCGGCATTGCCTTGGGTTATAGAGTGAGTCTTCTTAGTACTATAGAATTGGAAAGTAGGTTTTGATCCTGTGATGTAGGCCCCTAAGAGAAAAATTATTTGGGTGAAATTGCATGGAGTCCCTATAGAACTATGGACAAAGGGAGTGATCTGAGAAATTGGTAGTAAAATTGGAAAATTATATTATGTGGACGAAGGATGTATGGGTCTACTCAACAATAAAGGCTACATGGTTTCTTATGGAGATGGACCTATCAAGTGGGTTACCTGCTATAATTGAAATTTATTGGGCTACATTCTTTATCCTTCAGCAAGTTTATTACTGAGCAATCCCCTTTAGGTTCCTGGAATGTCATTAAATCAGGCTTTTGTTGGTTGATTGTCCCAACCACTATGGGCAAAGAAGATGGATGAAAAATAAACTTAATCTAGAAAAAAGGCTTCCTGCTAGACCAAATACTAAAAGTTCACAAGGCAGATCCCATCAAACTATGGTGGAATTGACAATGGAATGTGACCCATCTGATGAGAATCATTTTTCTCCATGTATAGGGGCGGCCCCTAAAGCATATTCGGAGATAAACACTAGTAACAAAACCAATCGGGACCATGGAAAATACTCTACCCTTCCAACCTAAACTCCCACAAAGAGGAAGGGAAAAGATATTGAAAAATTGGTAAACAAGTCCAGCATACTCTTTTTACTATCTCTAATTTGCAATAGGAAATACCATGAAGTAAATATATCACCAATTTCTATAGATGTGAAATTAATGGATTTAGCTAAAATTCCTGGACTTGGACTAGAACCTATATCAATAAAGAAAAAATTATTCCAAAATGTGGATTCATTGGATGGTAGGGGATTGAAAAAAAATTATCCAAGTTGAAGGTAGAAAAAATCAACCAAATATAAGAAGCTAATGCCTAGTGGTGAGATTGAGGCAAATTTAAATTCATGGTTCTCTAAAGTTATGGAAGAGATACTATATCCACCATTTGATCTATGCCCCTCCAACGTATCAAATGGATCACTTGATAACACATCTCTCCAGGAGCTTAGAGTGTTGTATCCCGCTTCAAACTCTTCTCCATGAGGACTATATCCTCGAATATTAGAGGTTTGGGATCTTCCCAATAATCAAATCTATAAAAAGTTGTATAAAATCAAAAAACCCATCCATAGTATTGTTGCAGGAAATAATGATATCTAAAGAGATGGCCCTTGAGACACTGCTTAAAATTTGTCCTTCTTGGTGTGGATGTGCCACAAGTTCAAATGCAACTCTGGTGGGCTCACTACAATCTAGGATCGGACAGTTTACACCTTCCATGCATTCTGGTCCTATGCAAGGATTATATTGACCAATTATAGTTTAGGAATGGTCCATATATTTTGTATCATGAACATATATGCCCCTTACAAGAATCGATTTTTTTGGGGGTGAATTAGTGGATTCAATTGGAATTTTGTACATCGACCCGATGATTTTATTGGGGACATGAATTTCTCTTTCGGTGTTAGGGAGTGTTGGGATCATAGAGTAGTCTTGAATCCTCTAGTGGGTTTTTTCAAAGATATCTTTGAATGAAAGGAACTCAAAGATATAGTTCGTATACCTATATGCCTGACTTGGCGCAATGGGAGTACTGGGGAGGAGGGTATAGTGAAGAGGATTGATATAATTGTATTGGATTCAATATGGTATCATAGGATGAATCAAATACAATCCTGGACCCTCTTTTCATATATTTTGGATCATGATGCCATCATTTTGGAATGGCACAATGAGCTGGAGAAACTTAAAATACCTTTCAAATTCAACCCTATATGGTTAAGCAACCCATATTTCCAAGAGTTGGTCCATCACTCTTGGAACTCCCCGATCTCTTTGACCATTGTAAATCCATTATTGCAAATTCGGTTAAAAACTCAAGAGACTGAAAAGCTATGTCAAAGCTTGGTTATACAATCGCAAAAAAGAGATCATACGGGAACTATTATCCACTAAGAAAGAAAATGCTCTATTATTGGACCCAATTGCCTCGGGATACTTTTCTAAGAACCAAAAAAAATACCATTCTAAATCTAGTGATGAGGAAGGACAAAATAATAAAGCTACAGTAATAGGAATGGCATAAAAAAAATTATTGTTTTGGATCAAAAGTGGAGATAGGAATACAAATGTTTTTCATAGGGTTGCATCAAAGAGGAAACACCATAACTCCATATGGGCTATAAAAGATGAAGTTGGGAACATAAATAACTCTGTCAAAGATTTAGAAAAGGAGGCTCTTAGATATTTGATAAATCAGTTCAAGGAAGTGGAAGGTGATAATACGGAAGAAAAATTTGACATGGTCAATAAAGAGGGTGTTGCTTTAATGGATGCTCCAATATTGGATGAGGATTTGCTGCAAACACTTAAGGAAATAGCAAAGGACAAGAGTCCAGGACCCAATGGCTGTCTTGTTGATCTATTCATGTTCTTGTTTAAGTTGATGGGTCCTTATCTTGTCAGCATGGTGTAAGCTACTAGAATTTTTGGGCATTTTCCAGGTGTAATAAACTCCACTTTTGTCAAATTAATTCCCAAAAAAGAAAACTCTCTTTCTTTTGCAGACTATATACCCATATCCTTATGTAATTTGGTTTATAAAATGATTTCTAAGCTCCTTGCTAACATAATAAAAAATATATTATCTCCATACATTACATTTGAGAAATTTGGGTTTTTTTTCTAATAGGAGAATATAGGATGATGTAGAAATAGTCCAAGAGTGTATACACTCTATCAAAACCAGAAAGTTAAAATCACGCCTTATGAAATTTGATCTCAATCGAGCATACGATAGTGTGGACTGGGAGTTTCTCATCATGATTTTATACAAAGTTGGGTTTACACATAGACATGTCCAATGGATTAAGGCCCTCATATCTACGACATATATGGTGGTACTTATCAATGGTGAACCCACACAATTATTCAAGATCCAATGGGGGCTTCGTCAAGGCTGTGTGTTGTCACCCCTACTTTTTATCCTTGTAATGGACGCTTTCAGTAGAGGGATCAAAGCCATGATGAAGGTGGGCTCAACTTATTGTTGTAATATCTCTAGAAATTGCATATTGTCTCACATCTTGTTTGTAGAAAATGTCCTCTACATTCCCCAATCATATCAACATAAGCCAACTTTCCATTATGGGTAAATTAGCAGTTAAGCATGTTGGTGCTACTACATGTAGAAAGTTGGAAATGTGAGGAGAACAATTGCAAGACAACAACGCTGAAAAGTATCTAAGGTGACAAAATATCACAATCAAAAGGGACATGCATGACCTAGGTGATTTATGCAATTATATCAACCATACCATGGGGAAAAGGTAGTGGATTGATAGAGACGCCAACAATTGAGAAAACTACACCTAGTTGAGAATTGGAGTTTGATCTACAGTAAATAGAATGATGACTTATGAATAGGTTCATGTTTCATTGTATTGTCTTATGTAGAACTTTTTTCAAATAAATATATCTATTCCGAAGGACGTGAATATTAGATTGTATGTGACTAGAATTTTACATGAATTTTATTTTCATTTTCAATGAAATAAATATGGTGTCTTCAGAATTTCCAATTCCTTCAATGCATCTTCTAAGTCTCTTTCTATTTGATTGTCACTATAATAAAATAAAATCAAGGAATACATCTCCACCATATTGTGTATTATTGCACAATGACAATTATAACAAACCAGAGTATGGTGTGCAAGTTTTGATGGAGGTTATGCTAGTAAAGACCCTTGATACTATTGTTAATATCTTGCCAAAATCCCACTACAATGGCCTCGCATTCGTGGTTATTTCTGCTCAGGTTGATGCTAAAGAACATTGTACACAACTTCAAGGAAATAACTTAGTTCCATTGAACGTGCCAATGATTGTTGTTGAAGATTTCAATCATATTGACTTTTCAAGAGCAATGCATACTATGATTAGGGTAGAGTTGTAGGTATACACATCAATGTTAGTCATATAAGTACAATATGTAAAACTAACTATAGCAATATTAGAATGCAGTCCCTTGAAAATGGAATGCTAATACCTCTATAATTTTCAATGCACATCTATAGCTCTTTGTAAATGAAATGAACCAAAGCAAAGAGATCATGCTACTTGTGGTTGTTTAGGAACTTGTATTATGAAGGAAATGATAGAGATCATTTTTTGTCTCCTTTTAGTTTGCATGGCTAAATTTTCTGTAGTGCATATCCTTTTCTGCAATTCATGGAAACTTGCCTTTAGTTGTATTTTCTAAATTGAAAGATAAATTTTTGCCCTTGCAGATCATTTTGGTGACTTGGTCAAGTGCCTGTGAAAAAATCTTGCTTCTATGATTTTATCTAATCAATCATCCCACATTTTTATGTTGCTTTGCACCTTTAATGAGGTTGAAGGGGCAAACATAACTTGAAAAGATTTGTAGGTAAAAGAGATATATATTTTGTATGTATTTTTCTTGTTTTGATGATTTGATATGCAGGTTGCTTTTCTTGTAAATTATGTTATCTATAGCCTGAAGAGTACTTAAGTTAACCTTCAGGTAGCATCACATGATTTTAAGGGGTTAAATGTCTTAACGCATTTCACATATTTGTCAAAGTGGATATGCCACTGTGGTTATAGTTGCAATTATCCTGGACATCACAAAGATGACATTTGTGAGACACAGAGGGCCACAAGGCACCACACAAGGTATGGCACTAAAGCCGCTAAGGATGTTAATTCTAGATTGAGGAAACATACAATCACATCCACCTGGGGTTATGCACCCTGAAGCCAACTTCTAAATTAGCAAGGCTCTAGAAAAACACATTCATGTATGGTTGTAACACCCCCTTACTGATATCTAAGTATCTTGGAACCTATTGCTTGCAATGCTCGAACCTCAAACATAGAAAATATTCATGAGTACTGCATGAGTTAGACAATGAGGATAAATGAATGACTTTTGCAAACATTTAAGGCATATTTCATAAAAAATTTCTAACAAGAAACTGTTGATAAGTGTCCACAACCCAGTACATCTAAACTAAGTTTTTTCTCGAAACTAGTATAATTGCATAGAATCCTCACCCATCTCTCATATTCCAATCAAAAAGTAATAATATATTTAATGCAATTGGTCCCAATAACGAGTTGCATGCCACATTATTTGACTCGGGTAGGATAGTTCAGTCTGGACCAATCGGTTAAAATAAGTAATTCACGCATATTTGAGAATTAATTTTGGTAAAGCTTGAAATCAAGTTTACCTAGAATCAGTAGATTCCGCAACAGCTTAAGCCGTAGGTCCAGCACCAGGTGCAATTGATATGGAACCAGTGAATGGTCCACCGTCTTGCTCAACCACAAAGATAGTAGATCCAAATCCAAGTAGCCCTGAGTGATATATAATTGAAATGATTGACTTTGGGGTTTTTAGAGATCATATATCCCTCGGTCCCCTGGAAGTAGAGATCTCACCAACTATGATCAGGTTGTAATTCTAGTTTGTTAGCCATAGAAGGGAGTTTCAATCGACCGAGTGAAAATAGGGGCACTACCACCCATAGCACTCGATATCACAGGCCACCATAATAAGCACCCTCAGTTTGAGCTTCCATTTAGCTAGCTATAGCCTCCTACTCGGACCCATGTGCAAAAATGTGAGCCTAAGATATTTCTTGAAGGCGTGAATAACAAACGACTAAAACAAAAAAAAAAAACATATGGAAATAAAAGAAGACACCAGAGGAGGGAAAAAAATGTGACTGTGGAGAATATGAAGGGGAATTAAATTCCGTTAGATAAAATGTTGAGTATTTTCTTTTGTTTAATGGGAGGTATTTCAGATTATAAATCATTATTAATTGTATGAAAATTTTTAGGTCTTTGTGTTATCAAATGGGAGGTATTTATTATAAATAATTATTAACTATGTGAAAAGTTTTAGGTCTTTTTGTTATCAAATGGGACGTATTTATTATAAATAATGATTTATTTTGTGAAAATTGTTAGGTTTTTGCGTTACTAAATATTATTTGAGGGGATTTTCATTGATTTATTAAAAGTGAATTATGGTGATATCAAAATAAGTTTTGTGTGATTAAAAAGTGCAGAAAAGTAGTAATGTCATAGTAATGAAATCATCATTTCTAATTAAAAGTTTGGTTTAATATGGATAACTAATTTATGGAGATTTTTTATGATGTTTAATAGAGGGATTCAACATGGGAAAGGTAATACTTTGGCTCTCATGTGTTTTAGAAAATTGATATCTCTTTGACCATAAACATTTGAGGTGGAAAAATGGCATAGGTTCTAGAGCTAAGTTTGATCCAATTTAGTTATATCTTGAACCACAAATTGGTGTTGACCTCATCGATATGATAGAAATTTGGTGGCTTGTAGATTAGTCTTGTCATGAAATAAGAAGGGTAGATATCAAAATAAGCTCTGTGGGGTCAAGATGTATAGTAAAGTAGTAATGTCACATGATTAATGATCATTTCCAATAAATATTTGTTTTAGTAAGGATAAATAATCTATGGAGATTTTCCATGATGTTCAATAGAGGGAGTTAACATGGGAAATGTGATGGATTGGCTCCTACATGCTTTAGAAATTGATCACTTTGTCCATAAACATTAGAGGTGGAAACAAATACTAGGCTTTAGAGCTAAGTTTGTTGCAAATTAGCTATATCTTGAACCACAAATTGTTGCTGGCCTCATGGATATGATAGAAATTTGATGGATTGTAAGGTAGTCTCATCATGAAATAATTTTGTCACTTATTATCTAGTCATATTTTTTAATCCTAGACTAAATTAGTCATTTAAGTTAGTTGCTTTCAGTTTAGTCACTTATTATCTAATCGTATATTTTATCCCTAGACTAAATTTGTCATTTAGGTTACTCATTTTTTGTTTGGTCACTTAAAATTGCTCAAATTTAGTAGTAATTCACTTGAAATAATTTCGATGACTAACTTTTTTAGTCACCTAGTCAATAATTTCATCATTTTCTACTATTGAAAAGAGCATACAAAGAATTAAAATATTGGGTATCACATGTATCTGAGGGTAAAACCAAAGAAAGGTACATTGAGGATGGGAACCAATCCAAAATTACCACCATGGGTTTGTGGATTGTTATCACTCAGAATTTTCTTTAGAAGTTATAAGAAGAAAGAAAATGACCAAGGTAACTACAAACAAATCTTTTAAGTATACGCTTTAGCTAACCTATGACTCAGAGAGGGCTCTCTCTATATGATTTAGCTTTGTTTGTTGTGATTTTAGGTTGGTTCTTAAAGCTCAGGTGATTTGTATTGAAGGTTGGATGGTGGAATCCTTAACACAGATGGATAGATTGATGTCTCTGGACCATTGGGCTATGGAGTCAAAGAAGGACAGAAGAACTGGAATTGACTCAATAAAGGGAGTATTCAAAGAGCAAGCTACCAGAGTGAAGCACAGGTCTTTAGGTTGGATGGTTGAAGTGATCTTAACCAGGGTGACAGAGCACTTAAGAATTCTCAAACAGGGATTAAAATGAGGAATAGAGGATAATCATGAGCAAAGGGCAATTAAGAATCCTTTGCTATAGATCAGAGGGAGACTACTTAAACTAAGGAGCAACCAAGAATTCCTTAACTTAGATAATTAGAAAAAAACATTAAAATGCATAATAGTTAAAGCAGAGTGGAATGAAGCAAATTCTGAGATATCATTACATAGTATAGCATTCAGATTTAAGATATATTAAAGATTGTGGAATTTTTTTTAAAGAAAGCTAACAGAACAAGAGAAAATACTTGTATGTACTTCGCACTACACATGAATCCAGTGAAATGTCTTGTCTTTATTCGTCAATCCAGCTTGTTGGCTCAATCAATGCTCCAATGGCTTATAGTCTTTTGATCAAGAAATCTATAGAAATGTCTAAGAATCCACCCTACATACTTCAATTTGTGAAGTATTTATACTAAGGTGTTATTACAAATATCTCAAACCGATTTGAGATTTAATCTAGGAAATAGAAAATATCTTCTCGTAGGAAGATAGAGGCAGCTAATGAACTGATTCATGCTATCCCTTTTATTATGGAATTTCTGGTTGTTATGGTTTATTTCTAACTCTTTATGCTCTAGCCGTTTGAATCATTTACGCTAGAGGTTGTGTTTACATGTGTCTTTCATCTGACACTCTCTATCATTGATACACTTTAACCTTGATGACCTGTCTTTATCCTTTCTATATTTCTTCCTTTTACTATTACAATTGAAATTTTCTATGTTTTTAAACAGTAAATTCTTATATTTTATATGTGTATTTAGCAATTGGAAGTGGATATTGATCAAGTTTTAGTGTGTTTTGTCTATTTGTCTTTTATCTGCATCTCTAGTTTGACTCCTTTGTTCTGAATTGTCACTGCTCTGTCTTTGTCTTCTTCTCGGCTTTGTGTGTAAGGGTTTTCATCTTATGTACATGTGTAACTGGTCTTCTTCATTTGAATTATGCTTTTAACAAGTTTCTTGGTCGATTCTTGGAGTAAATAGGTTCCTTTGAATAGTATCAGGACTGTTTATCCAAGCTCTGATTTGTCTGATAACCTGAAAAATACAACAATAATTAAGAAAACTCTAGTTTGCTGTGTAAGGGTGCTTGATGGTTCCCTGGCATAGGAATGCTTTCAAAAAGGGGTCAGGGCAATGCTTTAGGCATGAAAAGAGGTGAAATCACATCGTAGAGGCATTAGAGAGTTTCATAGGTTTACATTGGGAAATTGGCGAAATGGCGAGAAAATACGAGTTTCAAGGGTTTAAATCTTTAACGGGAAAAATATTTGAAAAGGGCACAAAATTCATATTTAATAGTGGACGGGCAGTTTATTGGGTCGAAGGGGAGACGAGGGCTATCACACTGCTTTTGTGGTGGGGGCGGTATTCGGGAGGGGTCACCCGATGCCATACATCATTTGACACGTAGCATTGAGGGCCGTGAGGAAAACCACTTTATCGAGTGGTTATTGTCTAGTGATCGGGCATGGCCCATATGGTTGTGTGTTGTTGAATGTTGGACAGGGATGATCAATGGTATTCGGGAGGTGAAGTTTCATGGGGGAAAATGAAGGGGGTTGATGGGGGGCCCAGGGATTTAGTTATGGTAGTTCAGGATTAGTTTAGGGACTAATCTAGGGTTAAGTGATCAGGTCGGCATTTAATGAGGGATTAGAGAGTCGGGTGAGGCCGACACGGGATTAATTTAAATTTTACTAGGGTTAGGTAAATTAAGTGAAGTTATATCGGGATAAGGGGTAGTTTATATTAGTTTTTATTAAAACTAAGGGGTTGGGGTATTCTATAGAGGGTTTTAATTATATAACGGGAAAAGGGTTAATGGTGATTATCTGATAAAGTTAGTCGATAATATGAAAACGATAGAGGGTTGGGTTTTCTTTAGAAAAAGGGGGTTAAGCATATGTAATTGCACGTTTCGATTTACACTTAGGATACAAACGTTTGGTGGGTTTTTTGTGTGAAAGGGTTTTACATGGGGGTGAGTCACTTTCCTAGGTAAAAAGGTGTCCACCATAGGAAAGGGTGGTTTTATTAGGGAAATGAGGGGAAATGGCATTTTATGAAGGGGGAATGTGTTTTTATGAAGGGGGTTCTAGTACTTGTCCCCCTAAGTCATTAAGCTGAGGGTTTGGTCCCTCCAAAAGTTAGAGAAATGCTCTGAGCCTTTTTAACTTGTAGGATTTAAGTACTAGAACTTATTTATGGAAAATTAGTCAAATGAAGGGGTGAAATGAATGAGGGGATGTTAAATAAATCATATTTTGAACCATTGTCTTTGCTTTGTTTACTGCTTATGCATATTGGAAACATGCATGTAAAACAATGACATAAGTGCTTTTTTGTAATCACATGATCTTTTTGCAACATTTCTACTACTTACCCACTTACTCATCCTATCATTTTTTCTTCACTTTATTGGGGTGAATTTAGGCTAGCGAACCCTTATCAATATTTTTCTTTTCTTTACAAAGTAAACTATCTAATTCTAACCTTATATCATCCAAGGGCTCAAATTAAACTGATGAGATCCTTTTATCCACTCTACTTGTCTAATGATCTGGCAAGATTACACTCTTTGGTCAAATTTTATTCTCTAACTATAAACATAAAACTTAAAACATGAAATAGCCAAGTTTAAACATTTTGACTATCATGGATTGTGGCATGAGTAACAAGCTGCACACAATCTTTTATTATGCATAAAAGTAAATAGTAGTGGCATTTTGACTTGCTCTCTTTCATGGTCTCTTTTTGTCTTTTGGGGTTCATATATTTTAATTTTTTAGACCTTTTTATTATTTTTTTTTTCTAAGTAAGGTTAATCTATTAATATGATACAAAAAAGGGTAGTTACAGTGAGTCTTGGCCACAAAGGAACTCGGCCTCAATTAGTACACATCCATGATAATTGTCTTTGACTGCCCCAACAGAGGGGAAACCAGTCCAAAAATATGTCCAAAAAATAACCCACAAAGGGGTGGCGAGTTTAAACAGATCATTACCAAGATAGGGTCACCAGACCAAAAGTGTATCCTGAAGACACATAAGACTGGACATAAACTAAACCAAGAACAAGATAGAAATTCCACCTGGCAGGCATGACACATGGCGCTTAGTCTTCTGGAGCAGGCTCCTCCACAATTGGACACACCCAGTCATCCGGGTTGTTCAACTTGCCACATCCCAGCGCCTGATGGCCTTCCTCCATGCTACAAGCCTCAACACACAGGCTTGACATGTTACCCAGACAGCTATCCGAGGCTTGTGTGTAATTGTGAACACCCATATCAACATGCTGACTGCCAGCAATGGCTTTGTCATGCCTTCTGTTCTGTCCTTCATCAGCTTCTTGCTCTCCATTGTTGCCCCGATTCCTGCTGCTCGGGCCAGCTCTGTTCGCCTCCTCCATAGAATTATCCAGGGGAACATGTTTCTCAGTCTCTTCTGTGATGGTAATTAAGACAGTAGCTATGATAAACAGGCGGTTCAAAGAGTTGCAAAACTGAAACTGCATGGTGTGAGGAGTAGAATGCGGAGGCAGGGGAAAGGATGCAGTGAGAATAGTTGCAACTTCATGGCCTGAGCTATGGAGGCAGGCTCTGCCTCTACCACTTCTCGTATTTGGGTACCACCCTGCAAAACTATGTTGGTGGGGATTTTCGACAGAGGAGGCAGGGGAAGTAGAGTCGGGGCTAGGCAGAGCAGGGGAACGAGAACTTATGCCTCACGTGCCTCCACGTCCACTGCGCATACGATGGTGGACCATGGTGGATATGGGAACAAGGAGAATGTCAGCAGGACTAGAGGAGGAATTGACAGAAGAGTTATACAAGGAAATTACAGAGGGATGTGGGTTGTCAGCCAAATTGCAGAGGTTGGTGTGGGAATGGTGGAAGCCATTACCCAAATCAATGTAGCTCAAAAGCCAACATCTACGGACAGTTCTGGTGCATTCATTTAGCTCTCCTGCCTGCAAAGGGCAGACACAGTGAATCAGGGGCAGAATAACAGGAAAGTTCTTCGGCTCCATGGTTATGTGGGGAATGGCCCTGCCTTGACTAGTGCAGGCATTAAATGGCTCCTGTGAGGTGCCATGAATGTCATTCAGGGTGGCATTGGAAAAGTTGCAGAGGGCCATGTGGTCGCCTTGTTCGCTGCCACTTTGTCTAATCATATTGACTGCCGTAGTTAACACCTGCATTCGGGAGTTAAGCTTCCTTATGCACCAGGTCAGTGCAAGCTTCCAATTGATTGTGGTCATCTATAATGGTGATAATACCGGAATGTAGGATCTGGTCCTGTTC
>APFE030437395.1:136865-195995 GCA_000404065.3 Pinus taeda | reverse complement strand
TTGCTAGGTTTGGTGTCCCACAAGCGATCATTACTGACCATGGGCACCATTTTGGAAACGTCATGATGACCGAACTTACAGGCCAGCTTGGTTTGCGCCACGATAGCTCTACTCCTTATTATCCACAAGCCAACGGTCTGGTTGAGTCTATCAACAAAGTTCTGGTTATCATGATCCGACGAATCATTGGTATTCATCGGTCGAATTGGCACAACATGTTATTTCAGCGCTATGGGCATACCGAACCTCAGTGAAAACATCAACAGGGTTCACTCCTTTCCAGCTAATTTATGGCTTGGAAGTTGTGTTGCCCATTGAATGCAAAATATCACTTCAAATGGCTATTGAATTACTCCCAGCTACGTCAAAAGAGGAGAAGTGTTTATTATACTTAGCTAAATTAGATGAGACTCGTCGCGATGCTGCATTGGCAATCGAGACTCATGCGAAACGAATGAAAGCTCAGTATGATAGAAATGTGACCCCTCGAAATTTTTCGGAAGGCAACCTAGTTCTATTATATGATCAAGCCAACGATAAACTAGGTGTTGGAAAATTCGTTCCTATGTGGCATGGGCCCTACATTGTCAAGCGAAAGCTAGCAAAGGGGGCATATGAGCTAGTTGATTTTGACGGGGACTCTTTGGGTAAACTCAAAAATGGAATTTACCTAAAGAGGTATTATGATTAAATGCAAGTTATGGAGAATTTTTTAGGTTAGGTTTCCTTTCTATTTAGGTTTTCTTTCTAGCTGGTGTGTTTATTAGTCTAGATAGTGTGCTTAGCTTAGAGAGTGTGTTTTTGTCATTATTCTGGCTTATCTTGGTTTTACTCTTGATATTTCAGATGTCGATGCCTCTCCAAACGTACATTGGATTCGCTGATGGGGCTTGTCGTAGTACACGGAATATCTCTTCCGCAGCTTGGGTTATCTATTCGCCCTCTGACGAGTTAGTTTCTATGCATGGGGTGAGCCTCGGTCAAACAACAAACAACATTGCAGAATACAGTGCAGTGATTGAGTTATTGTCTGAATCTATTTCATTTGGGATTTGACGTTTGATAGTGAGGTTAGATTCTGAACTCGTTGTATTACAGCTTAATAGAATTTATTCCATTAGAAATCCTGTGTTATTAAGATTGTTTTTGAGAGTGCGTCTCTAGGAATGTGAGTTTGATTACATTGAATATCAGCATATTCCAAGGTCTCTAAATACATTAGCAGATGCAATTGCTTCTCGAGTATTAGACAGACATTTGAGATAATTGTAAATTTAAAAACATTTCATCACACATGTTTAAAAAGATAAGCCGGTAAAATGATATATATATAGATAGAGTGTGTCAAAAAATATACATCGTCCTCGATAATAGGTTGAAAAACACCTTATGATCGGCAAGAATGATAAGTACAAAAAACCAAAATGTTACATGTGTCTACAAAGCGACCATCCAATCACTGGTGGTGCTCCCTATATGACACCACTGCACGGGCTACCCTACATAAGAACCTCCTTAAAGGTCCTGGGACCGCGACGACATAGCGCTGAAGCCTGATAGGAATGTCATCTATGGTCGTCTCTAGTATGTCTGCCATCAGACGCTCTAGATCCTGCTCCAACTCAGCTAGCGTCTCTGCAGCCGCGTCCTGTGGGGCCGGTAGCGGTGCAACTAGATGTCTCCTCTCAAAAGGCTGGAGATCGGCTGGACGTCGTGGGCCTACATCTGCATTTTGAAAATTTTACTGTTAGTTTTGAAACGATGTTTAAAAACAAAAAATATAGATAAATTAAAACACTTGTGAAAAATGAATATACCTCTATCATCCCATTGTTCTCCCTGTGGAAGAACCATGTTCGGATCACCACGAAAATCCATTCCGGCATACGAAAAATCCTGAATAACAAAGACCTGGTTCTCTAACTAGTTAAAGTAACCTGCGGGAAATCGGACGACTTCCGCTCCCTCATCAGGATGCTGGGCCATGACCGCAACCCATCGCATCAACTTCGGCTCCCAAGGAGGCGCAACTCCAACTGTGACCTGCTGTGGGATCAACATAGGAACTCTCTCTAAGGCAAAGCTCACAACCAAAGACCCATATCCAAAAGTTTTTGATTGTCCGTTCTTTTCCCTAGTCAAGTAGCCCTTCATATTGGCCAATACAACATCGCACCAGTTGAAAATGGTGCCTCGGTAGCAATCTATCGCCATCCGCATCTGGGACCCGATGGCAAGGTGTAAAGCGGCTGCGCCGCAGAGTCCAGTAACTGTGAAAGCAATCACCATAAGTTCAGGCCGGGATATGAACTTGATTTCTATCCCCTTCTCCTGGTTCTGATTGTTGCACCACTCTAGCCGGAGGCTAGCAAGGGATTGGCCACCCAGCCTAGTCCCGAATAGAGAAAGGTGCTCACCCCTGTTGGGCAAACCAGTGAGAAAATATATGTCGGAGGCCTCTATCTCGAGCTGGTGGCCTCCAATGTAAAAACACTGATCCTGGATGTTCCATCTCTCGACCAGCCACTCTAAAAATGGCACCTGGGCCCTCATGCCAGGTATGACCCAGTATTTGAAAAGACCGCATGTTCTTAACGCATCAATGGTAGGTTGGTGATTTAGCGCGGCCAAATCAACATCTTTGTGCTCTCTTTCACGCTAATCAAGCATGATGGGCAGTCTACACACCAAGAAATAAGCATTAGAAACCATGAAATCAAAAATTTATGGTTCAATTTGAAGGTTGGGGTTTTGAAATGCGCTTTGCGCGGGGTACGCACCTCGACTTCAGAAACAGAGCGTGGGTACGCACTTGGTCTGAAGGTAGGTTGCGTACCCCGAGCATTTTCCCTTTAAGGGAAATGTTGGGGTACACAGGTTACCCATGGGCTACCTGCGTACCCCGAGGAGCGCATCCCAAAACCCCAAAGCCCCCAAAAAATCAGGACTAAAATTAAAATTCTAAATGGATGAAAATGAAGAGGAGGATGTTGTGGAATACCTGAAAGAGACGGCGCTCGATTCCAACGGTCAGATTCTCCGCAAAGTCCACGGGAAGTTTCTTGCCAAAAGCCCTTTTCTCTCCCTCAACAGTAAAATGGTAAAAATTACATGGTAAAAAGTCTTTTTATAGGTTTTTGGATGAATAAATACTAAATTTGTTTATTTTTCACCATGGAAGGACATTTTTCAATGTATTTTTTCCTATCTTAAACAGGTATGAGTAATGTGTCGTTTTGTGCAGGACAAAGGGATTTTCAGGGAAACCTGTCATTTTTCACGAACCAAACATCAGAGTCATCTTTTAAGCCCTTTTCTGACTCCTAAAAAATGAAAAGATTGCCGAGCGTTTCTTTTACACTCGTTAAAACGGAATTAAAAGACGGTCCCCTTATAGCCCTTTTCTGACCGTAAAAACAGGAAAAGATTGCCGGGTTTTTGTCGTTTCAAATTCGATACTGGAAAAAAAATGACGTGTCCTTGACCGCTTTTTACTTTTCAGGTCAAAGACACTAATCATGAAAGTACTCCTTGGTCGCAAGATCAAGCGGTTCTCCTAGGTATTATTTTATACTTTTTCAGGCTTAGGAAACACAAATTTACGAAAAAGTCCAATCTGGAGTCTCCTTAAGTTTTTCAGACTCTCTAAAAATGAAAAACGCCGAGTTTATCCTATACTGGACTCGTTAAAATTTCACAGTAAAGGACCTGTTCTATTACAAACAGGAACAGACCACTCCTTCTTAGGGTTTGAATCAAAACTAAGTTGTACTCATCCGAAGGATGAGCTTATAATCAAGCATATGTTATCCTCCTCAAGATTGTAAAAAATAAAGAGGTACTTGCTAGAAATGGTGGGGGAAAAAGAGAGAAGAATGAACCTATTTGATATCCTTTTGTCTTAGAAAAACCTTACTACCACTCTTGAACACGACACTTTTTTCATTCACTTGGGTTGGGAAATCCTTTGCCTCACAGTTGACCAAATCATTGACATTCTTTAGTTGGGTTATGGGAATTAACTATGAGTCATTTGTAACCAAGCCATCTGTTGTGTTGTTATGTGTTCAAGAGGTCTGTAAACAAAACATTCAACTGCAAAATACCTATCATCCATTTTATCATCCTTGAGTCAGTCCTGACAGCAACATTTCTTCAACTTGAACTATGATTTCGTGTTGTGGGCTTGCCTGCGACGGGTCGCTTTCTATCGACATCAGCACATTATCTAGAGAGTTGACTTAGAAATCGTCATTACCTTGGAGTCTGCATGCATCAATGGCAGGTTTCTCGCCTTCGACGTCAGTTTTCATCATTGACTTGCGATCGAAGGATTCCATGAAATGTTCGACACCGACTCATTCATTCACATCTCATGGATTTTGCTGGGTACTTTGAGAACCATTGACATTACTGGTGGTCTCTCTCACGCTTGTTAACAGTTTACATCATTGACTGGTAATCAAGTGGTTTCTACCATGATTCGACATCGACTCATTTATTCACATGGCTAGAATCGTACCAATTCGGGAAGTAGAGATGAAGACCCTGGATCTAGTTTCCACCATCCAGGCTGCGAGGAGTTTTGTATTCATTATATCGTAGACCAATTATAAATAGATGGTTGCGTCCATACTGTGTCTACATGAGTCTATGATTATGATGTACTATGAAATCATTCCTGTATCAGAATAGTAGTTAGTCTGTTAGTTAAAGTTTTTGATCTGAGTATGGGAATACCTACCTCAACGATGATATAATCTTATACATGTATTTTGTGTTGAAAATTGCAGGTTCTAACCAGGTTCTCCACGAGATAATCTCCTCGAAATGATAAAGTACTTCACCCTTCCTAGATGATATAAAACCCTTATCTATTACAGTCTTCGCACTTTAGGGGGCAATCTGTTACACTGAAATTTGTCACCAAGACTATCTGCAGTTAATATGGCTCCATCAATAGTCATATTATCCTCCTCATCAAGCCTTATACCTCTGCTCTCCATGTCAAACTTCAAGAAAGAGAGAAAGTCATTAAAAAACATGTTTATCTCTGGGTACGCAAGTTCTCTCTACCTTGCCTACGTGTACGCATCTCAAGCTCATTGTAACTGCGTACTTGTATGCTCTGTAAGCAAAGGGATGGGTGCATACTCCTGTAAAGGTCAAAAGGCGCGAGTTTGGTCTTAAAAAAGTTACTTGTAGTCATTTCTAGAGTATTCTAGAAGATTGTTTGACGTGTATTGAGCACCTCCAGATGGTTCATGCATCCCTATGAAAGAGGAACTTATCCCATCAAGAGAGGAACTACCCCATCCAAAAGAGGGGAGTATCCCATTGATGGTGCACCTGATTAACTTCCTCTAGAACATTATAAATACAGGCATTGGGCCAGAGGAGGGGAGGTTGAAAGCTGAACATTCCAAAGGGTAGATGCTGCTGGAATTAGGACTTCCTTGTAGAAGCTTGTGAGGAGAGATTACCATGCTTTCTTGTTTCATTTGGAAGTGGGTGAGCTTGTCAAAGTAGAGGAAAACTCTTGCTGGACCCTGGGAGGAACTTGCACAACACCAAGGCTCAGGTTGTAATGGTTTCTTTTTTGTTTCCTTAATACAAATAAGTCCATTCTTCTCAATGATTTGTTATTAATGAATTGTTTCATATACTCCTTGGTCTATATGTTGAATATGTTTTATCTTATGAGATATTCAGGTGCTATGTAGTCGTTTGATTGTTAGTGAATGCAGGTTTCGAAGTGAAGGAGGAGCTCATCTGGATCGACGAGGCTAGACTACTACAACAGCGTTGGACTACAGGTAGGATCTAAAACACTTGGTTCTCGTGTGATAAATTCATGTTTAGAGAAGGATTGCTCTTAATTGTCTTGTTTGTCACTAGAAAGTCTTAGGCTTCTAGGGAGGTTGGTTTTGTCCACAAGATTAACTCTTTCTGCATGACAAGGTGTTGAATAGTTTCTTCATTATTTTGATAGTGGGATAGTAGGATGGTCCTTGAAATCCTCTTTTGATTAAGTTGTCCCAAGTGAGAATTCTTTGATGATACAATAGCCAGATGAAAGTGGAAACTTTTCGCCAGATCCCTACAGTCCAAATACGATCTCAAGCAGGATCTGTCGGTTCCTATGTTTGGAACATTAGCTGGTATGCTTCTTTAGTGGTGTATATTCCTTTCGATGTATATCCCCATTTGAGTACATCGTTTCCAGTATTGAATCTGATTCTTCTGTTGGTGAGCTCTTTGTGTAACTCCATGTTATAACCTTTCGTTTCTTGCTGTGTTATTTTCCCTGATAATTTTCATTGCCTAAAGCCCTGTATGTTGCTGAGAGTCCATAATTGCACTACATTGTCCTCCTGGTAATGTCATTTCCATTATGACTTGTGCATAGTAAGAGTTCTGCAATTTTGGGTCTCTATTGCCATGAATCCGTCTAGAAGCGAGCTGTCCTCCTATCCCTTATCTCCCAAAAGCTATGCTGATGGATGACCTCGCTGTGTTGCTTGGTCGCATTCCAAGTTAGGGATCCTGTGATCGTGGTAGTTATCCTTATTAGTTCTTGTTGCGGTTGATTGTTTGCATACTTTGTATTCCATAGTTGTCCCCATGGCTTCTGTGGCCAGGATAACCACTGCCACCAAATCCATGCTCCCTTCAAAGTATTGCTATGTTGTGGATCGCGTAAGGCTAGGGCCCCCTGCTTTTTAGGCTTGCAAACTTTTTCCCATTTTACTAATGCCCATTTTCTATTTTGTCCTGTGGAACCCCATAAGAAATTGCGTTGCAGATTCTTGATTCTCTTTAACACCCATTTCGATGCAATGAGAACCAAGAAAAGATAGAGGGGCATAGATTGTAGGACTGCCTTTATTACGACTAATATGCTTGCCATGAGAGTTCTATGTGTCTAAGACATGAGCCGACTTTCCATTTTCTCAATCAGTTGATGCCAGGAAGCATGCTTTAAGGCTGAATCTATAAGAGGGACGCCTAAATACTGAGATGGAATCTTGGCTTGAGAGAATCCAATGATTCGAGAAATGATTCTTTGGGTGGAAATAGGAGTATGGAAGAAATAAATTTGAGATTTGGTAGTATTTATGGTAGTGCCAGAGGCTTTTGAGAATGTATCTAAAAGAGATTTATAGGTTCGGGCCTCACTTACAGAAGGATGACCAAAGAGCATATTGTCATCAACAAATTGTTGATGGGTAATTGGAGGGGTTCCATGAACAGAGAGTCCTCTAAGATCATGGGAATGAATAGCATGCTTTATAAGACGACCCAGACCCTCAGCCATAATGATAAATAGGAAAGGGGACAGAGGGTCACCTTGACAGATTCCTCTGGAAGGGTAGTAGGGTTTGGAGGGGATCCCATTGACAAGAACATAACAGAGTGGGGAGAAAATTAAGGTCATAATCCATCTAACCTAGGTCGGGCTAAATCCAAAGGTCGTCAACATTTGTTTTATGTAAGTCCAGCTAAGTTTATCAAAGGCTTTGGATAGGTCGATTTTCAACAGCATACCTACATGTTTGTTTTTCTTTAGGGAATGGATGGTTTCATAAGTATAATACCATCCAGAATTTGACAACCTTCAACATAACCAGATTGCTCTGGTGAAATGAGAAGAGGGAGGAGTGGTTTGAGGTAGTTAGCTATGACTTTTGAGATAATTTTGTAGATGATATTGCAGAGTGCAATAGGCCTGAACTTCTCTGGTGTGCTTGGTTGTGCTACTTTGGGAATAAGAGCGATGAAAGTCGCATTGAACGAAGGAAGTAACCAATGCATTACTCTTGATTCTTTGACCACATTCTAGACATCTACTTTGATTAAGTCCCAAAAGTGATGGTAAAAGTTAGACATGAAACCATCAGGTGTTGGCGCTTTCCCAGCTTTCAGTTGATTTGATGCCTCTTCGACCTCTGTAAGGGTGACTGGTCTTAGCAATAGTTGATTATGCTCCTTTGTAATGAGTTTAGGAACATCTTGAAGTATCTCATTGATGGCAAGCTGTCTGTCTATGGGTGGCTCTTGATGAACAGATTTGAAGTGATTTGTGAGCTCTATCTCTATATCTTCATGTTTCTCCATTTTGTCTCCTTGTGAGTTTTGAATGTGTGAGATTGTATTATTCATTCCTCTTTGTATAGTTGTGCAATGAAAAAATTTGGTGTTTCGTTCCCCTTATTTTAGCCATATAATTCTTGACTTTTGTATCTAGAGAAGTTCCTCTTGTCTGCTTCATTCATCTAATTGTGTTAGTAGGATTTGTTCCTGTCTGGCGTGTTCCTCTATTCTGCCTTCTAGGATAATCTTCTGTTGTAGTATTTTCATGCTCTGCTCAAGAACTTTTTGCTCTTGAAAGATGTTGCCAAATGTAGTATAATTCTAGGTTTTGATTTGCTTTTTGATGTGCTTCAATCTTTGCTGGAATTGGTACATGAGTTAGCACCATTGGGAAGGAAACTTTCCCATGCTGATTTGACCACTATTTTGAACTCAGGGTGGGTAAGCCAGAAAGCTTCAAATTTGAATGGTCTTCTGTTAGATTTTCTGAGATTTTTCCATTGCAAAGAAATGGGCCAATTGTCCGAGCCATCTAAGGGTAGGATAGAGGTGCATATATCACCACCAAGATGAACAAAATTGTGTGCAATTAGAAATCTATCCAACAGAGATGATATTTTCTGTGAGTCGGCTCTATTGTTGTTCCATTATTAAAAGGTAAATATATTAGACCACTGTGTTGAATGTAATCTTTGAAGTTATTGCTTTCTTTGTCCAGCTTTCTTCTGCCTCCTAGTTTTTCCTCCAGCCATGTGATCATATTGAAGTCTCCTCCCGTGATCCATGGTGGATACGTTCTTGGAGCATTAAGAATCTCCAATGTTTCTAATTGCCTGATTTTTTGCGTGCTCTCCTGAGGGAAGTATACATTGGTTAAATGTCCATGTATGTTGGTGCCGATCAGGTGGAACATTGTTTGGATGAAATAATGTGAGGCATGGAAATTTTTTAATGAGATATGCTGAGTGTTCCATGCTATGGCTAACCCTCCCGAGGCACCTGTTGCGTCTACTGTTATCGTTTGACATCCTGCCTAGGCTTTGGATAATATGGATGCTAATGTACTGGTGCTACATTTTGTTTCTTGCATGAATACAATGTATGGTTGTTCTTGTTGAATCATGTTCTTTAACATTTTGTACTTCTTGGGACTGTTAAGTCCTCTTACATTCCATGAGATGAGCTTCATGGTTGACTAGTAAGTAGAGATCAGTAGTATTTGGTCAACTTGGAGCACCTTCCAGACTCCACTAGCATTTCCCCAATTAATATGGTACATTGTAGATCTATCTTTCTACCTCTTTTCTTCCCATCTTTGATGATATGTTTCCCATGCCATTTTCCTCCTTGTTGTATGCCAAAAGTATTATGTTGATGCACTCTTATGAGAACTACTTCCAAATTTTCCAGTTGTTTATCTGGTATCGTGTCAAACTCTTTTCTTTTGCAAGCTTGCTCTAGACTAAAAATGTCTATGTCTCCAAGATCAAAGCTTTCTGGTTCTTCTTCCATTAAACTTTGCTAATTGCTTCCCTCCAGATGGGTTTGTGGCTGAGAAGGTTCTGCTAGTGTATCATCAATGTCCATATTTTGTCGGACCATGGGGCTTTGATATGAACAGGGTTGGTGTTGAGTTGCGAGTCTAAGGCAAGCTTAGCAGAGGTATTGGCATTCAATGGATGAATGGTTTTAAAGCAGATAGGAGTGGGGGATAGATTGGTGGATGGAACAGAGGTTCACTTTGCTGTCACAGGGGTATCTAATTCAGGCTTTTCTAGATTTGTCAAAATATCAAAGCTGTTGCTAGAGGATGGCATATCAGATGATGGAAAAGTGTTTTTGGTATTGTGGGAGGTTTTTTGGTATGCCTTTTTCTACTTGCTATCTTGGTGAATCCTTCTAAATCAGACTTGCTTCCATTTTCTGTGGGTTTAGGAGGCATTTTTAAGGGACAGTCACGAAAAAGGTGTCCATGGGCATGGCATCTCCTGCATCAGAAGGGTACATGTTCATAGTTAAGGGGTTGAATCCATTCAAATTCATTGTGCAGTAGACTTACCGAGTCTAGAAGCGCTTGGCCCAGCTTCATGTAAACGCAGATCCGTGCGTAGGATGTGTATCTTCGAAGCTTTGTTTCCTCCGCTGCCTTTATGAACTCACCTAATCCATTGCCAATGGATAATAGTGAGTCCTCGTCCTAGTATTCTAGTGGAAGCGAGTACATGCGGATCCAGACTGGCACCCAGCTGAAATATTCCTTATCTGGGTTGAATCTTTCGACCCAGTCTCATAGATAAAGACTTGCAGCATTGAAGAAATAGGGTCCTCCATCTATAACTCGATTCCGGTCTTCAAGGTAGTTGAGGATGGCTATGAAGAAGCCTTTAGGGCCCAGCTGTAGAGTTACATGACCTTTGGGCTTCCATTTTGAGGTAATCCATCCTTGGAGAGCTTTTTCAGTTGGCTAATAACCTATGAATTTGCCAATCAGGGCATGATCTTTCATAAATTGTATTTGTGCATTGCTCCTATGACTAGGTAGATCGATCTTGGGCCGTTTTGTGGCAATGGGTTTGCATGTGGATGATGATGCTTTCTTTGGTGTTCCCGATGTTGCATGTTTATCCTCCTTCTCACATTCCAGATCTTCTTGTCCGTTCTTCTCCTGTTGCTACGCAGGCTGTACCTATGGCGTCTCTGCATTCTTAGTTCTACGTTCAGTTGCGTTTTCATGATTGTAATATTTAAGGGGAGGCTCTGATGCCTCCATTGTTATAATGTTCATTGTCCTCTGCATCCATAATCACAGAGCCTGTCCTGGCAATAGTTCTATTTGGGCCTGAGAAGCTGCTTACTCAGACTCTGTGCCATGTATGGGTTTGTCAGAACCCTAGTTCGCCATTTTCCTTCAGCTCACTCTCCTAATTTGGACCTTTTTCTTATTATTTTGTCCTTTGATTTACTTTTTAGGACATACCCTCTTTACATTTTTCAATTTTTATAATATGGAAAAAAATTGCAGAAAGCAAAGGTATGTACAATATTACAAGGCCTAACCTTAGTCATTCAAAATTATGACTCATATTGGTATAGGAACCTAACAGTGGCTCCACTTGGGAATGAATTTTCCTTGTGAAATGTCAAGAACTTTATAGATCAGTAGCCTTTGAACTGTTGTTGACGTTACCTTGCAAAATGTTCCTCTATGCTTCTACATTATTGATACTTATGACAGTGAATCTTTCAAAGCTTGGGGCCTTCTCCTCAGACTTCAACTTCAAAAATCACCATCCAATCCAAACTAAACCTTTGAAAATAGAATATGTACAAATGGGGAATGAAAAATTAGTAACTAGGTTCAAAGTAATGTTTTAACACTCAACCATTCACTGGTCCACTCTATGCTTCTGTACCATCAATTTCTCTCAGGAGGAAAGCATTATTACCTCTGAAAGCATAAATGACATATGGGCCTTTCCATAGGAAATCAAATTTCCCATGATTTCCTTCATCTTCCCTTCTTGAGTCCCACTTTAGCACTTTGTCCCCAAGGTAGAAATCATCAGCCTTGGCTCTCTTATCAAAAATCTTCTTTATCTTTTCTTGCATAACTTGAGACTTGACATAAACCTCTTCTCTTGTTTGTTGTAGGTGAATAGTTTGGTTGATTCTTCTTTGGATACTATTTGGTTCAACCTGTATTTCTTGAAGTATCTTCATTACTGGCATTCCCAAAGAGGGTGGAAAGATAGCTTCCATTCCATAAACTAGTTGATAGGGAGAAGTAACAATTGATTTCTTTGTAGTCAATCTGTCTGCCCATAAGGCATTGACTAGCTTTCTGTTCCAAGTTTCCTTATTGTCCTCTAGTAACTTCTTCATGATATTTACTGGGCTTTTGTTTGAGCATTCAACCAATTCATTACCTTGTGGGTAATATGATGTGGAATGGACAAGGGTGATATGGTATTTATTGTATAATTCTACCATTCTTTTGGATTTAAAGGTTGTTGCATTATTAGCAATGAGCTTAGTTGGACATCCAAATCGAGATAGAATATTCATTTCAAGGAAGAAAATGATAACAGTATATGTGGCTTGCCTTGAAGGTATGGCCTCTATCCATTTTTTGAAGTAGTTAGTGGTAGTAAGGATCCATTTGTGTTGGGTAGAGGAGGCTAGGTGAATTTTACCAATGACATCTAGACCCCATTGTTGAAAAGGTATTTCAGCAGAGATTGTCTTGAGGGGTAATGGTAAAAGCTTTTTCCTTCCCTCAAAGATTTGACACTTGTGATAGGAGGTCACATATTTCTTGACATCAGCAAACAAGGTAGGCCATTAGAAACAAAACCTTAGGATTTTATATGTTGTAGAATTCCAGTAAAGGTGTCCTCCACAGTCGCCTACATGAAACTCTTGTAAAACTTTGTCAGCTTCTTCTTTTAATAAGAAATTGAGAAGAATGCCTTCATGGTCTCTCCAAAACAAAACATTATCTAATATACCAAATCTAGAGTATTTCATTTTTAAAAATCTACTTTTAGTCCTAGATAATTAGGAGGAGCTTGTAAATTTAGTAAAATATAACAAATATCAGCATACCATGGTGATTCAATAAAGGCCTGGCTGAGTAGTGGAGTCGCCATCTCCTCTTCATTATCTATTGCTGTAATAAAGTTAATATCCAAGGCCTGACAGTTCGATTCAACCATTAGCTTGGCTAAACCTTGGGCCTTGATTAACTTTGTTGGTTTAATTTCTGTTTCATACTCTAAGATAGTAGCAATCCACTTTCCTCTCTTTCCATCTAGACCAGACCTGAGTTAGGATGTCGTTTACTACTGAATTAGGAATGTAGGCTACTATGTGAGAATATAGGATGTATACCCTAAAATATTTAATAGCTTTGACCAAAGCCAAGGCCTGTTTTTCCATTATATTGTATCTCAAGGGGCCATCTCTCAAAGATTTTCTAAAGAAAGCAATGGGTTGTTCATAGCCCTAGTCATTTTTCTATAATAGGACTGCAACTATTGTGTGCTCTGAAGCAAAGGAAAATAAAATGAAATCTCTATCAAACTTGGGACTGATTAGTACTGGTGTTTTAGTTAAGGCTAGTTTAAAATCTTCAAAGGATTTCTTAGCCTCAACGGTCCATTTTATGGTCAAATCTTTTTTCAGCATATTGTTAAGTGATCTAATTAACTCAGCTAAGTTAGATATAAATATTCTAAGAAATTTGATTTTTCTTAAGAAAGCTTGTGATTCTCTAATGTTCATGGGGTGTCTTATTTGTAAGATGTCTTATATTCTTGCTCGGTCTATTCTAATACAATCTTTCGAGATTATATGGCCTAATAAATTTCCTTCATCTAACCCAAACAAGGACCTTTTGTGGTTTAAGGAGATTCCAAACTTCCTGCATTTAATGAACACTTGCCTCAGATGATCTAATTGTTGATTATCAAACTTTGAGAACACAGTAATGTCATCTAGATATATCACAAGGAAAACATGAATTTCTTTAGCAAAGTCTATATCCATAGCCCTCTGGAAAGGTTCTCCTGCATCCATTAGTCCAAAATGCATTTCCACATACATGAAAGTGCCCCAAGGAGTAGTAAAGGAAGTCTTGGGTTGATCATCAGGATGAATTAAGATTTTATTATAATCAGAAAACCCATCCAACAATGAGATTCTGGTTGATCCAACTACTCTCTGCAAAATGTGATCCATCTTGGGGAGAGGGTAATTGTCTTCCAGTCACACTTTATTGAGGTTTTTGAGGTCCACACAGATCTTGATCTCACTTGTTTTCTTTCTTGTTGGCACTAAGTTTGATACCCAATCAGAGAATATGATTGGTGCAATTATTTTAGCATCATACATTATTTTAATTTCTTTCTCTATAGCAGGTAATAGGACAATATTGATCCTTCTTAGTTTCTGTTTGAAAGGTTTTTTATTTTCTTTTATAGGAATAGTGTGCTGGATGATATTGGTGTCATAGGATTTGAGGTCCTCGTAACTCCAAATAAAAACATCCCTAGATTCTTTCAACAACTAAATGTATTTGGCTTTTTCAGTAGGAGGTAATGATTTTGAAAGTTTGATCAATTTTGGACTTTCATCAATGTCTATGTTGCATCCCTCAATGTCAGACCTTAATGGTTCCATCTTAGGTTTCTTAGGAACATAATTTGAATCAAATAAATATTCGAGAGGGGTTAATCCCTTTGGTAAGAAGTTATCCTTAAGATTGATTACTTTAGTTTCTTCGTTTATCACTTCATCAATTTCCATTATTTCTAGGTAATCTACATCTGATTGGGTAAATCTAGTAGGGTTAAGTCTATCTATTTTATCCTTAGTGTTAAGATCTATGGATGTATCAGTATCTATATTATGATTTACAAATTCTGGATTTTAGACCTCTGTGGCTCATTTTTCTGACTTAGTTACCGGAGAATCCACAGTATGAATCATTCTCTGTCAACGTTTCGAATCTCAACCGAGATCCATCATCAGGACCAATTGAATGCTTGATAGAAGAAGAGCAGATTTAAATCTGCTCTTCTTCTATCAAGCATTCAATTGGTCCTGATGATGGATCTCGGTTGAGATTCGAAACGTATTTACAAATTATTCTTCTAAAAGCAAAAAGTTATTTATCTGTTTATCATTAGTGAATATCTGCCAATTCTTCAAATTATCAGGAATTGCAGGTCTGTGCCTAACTTCAGCAGTGTACTGATAGTTAGGTTGGAAGGGTAATTTACAAGTGCTAGCAAACATTGCTAAACTATGGGCTTGCATGTTATGTTTCCTAGGGATAGCTGCAAGCTTTGTTTCTAAGAAAGTATTTAGTATTTCTACAATAGTGTCTCTATAGCAACTTAATCTAGGGTCTTTAGTCATATATACAACATCCATTTGTTTCACAATTAATTCAAAGTCTCCCATAATAGAAACTCTTTTAGCTCCTAAATTCCTAACTAACTTAAGACCTAAAATTAATGCTTCATATTCAGCTATATTATTTGTACATTTAAAATTTAGTCTATATGAATGGCCTTCTGAATAATTATTCTCTAAGTTATAAATCCACACTCCTGCTCCTGCTCCTAACCTATTTACTGATCCATCAAAACTCTAAATGCCATAATGTTTCATGATCATAGTTTTCACTATCTGGTGGAATAAACTTTTTATCATTCACAACAATTAGACCTTCTTCTTCATTGAATATCTCTATAGTCTGATTAGTGTCATCTTGTGTAGAAACTGCAATTTCTTTTGGTTCTATATCAGTGTTTTCTAAAAGTGTTCTTTGAGTCTGATCAACATTATACCGAATAAAAGAATCAATATCTGAATGTATGGAATAGATAGGAAAGTTTTGAGGCTGATCCTGGCTACTTACCATATATTTCATTAAGGTTTGTTGGTATAGTTTCTTTGGTTGTCCAAAACTAGAAATTGTTGCATAAGACATATCTAGTTGAAGAGATCCCTGAATTTTGGCTCCCCATGATCTTGATAAAAGCATGCCATACTTCAGTGGGATGTCAACAACTATAATGTCCATTAGGATGCTCTTGGCAGGATATTGGACTAACATAACACATAGGTCTTTGATTAATCCTAAACATTTTACTTGAGTAGAGTTAAAAGAAAATACGTCTTTGTAGGGCATTGTTATGTCTAGGTTCAACTTTTCCATTACTGATTTGGGAATTAAATTGTGAGAATTTCTAGAATACTAATGCTTATATAAAAAGTTGGAATTCTTCCTTCTAATGGTTTTCCATTAACATCAAGACCGAATATACATTTTGGTTTATCATCAAACAAGTTAACTGGATCTTCACTTTCAACAAAGTTTAAGGTCTGGTTTATCTGAGACTTGTAAGGTTCATTATTAATTAGTTCTGTTAAAGGAACTGGAATCTTTAGCTTAGCTATCTCTGCTCCCAAATTGAAAGGCAAAGAAGCTTTTTCCAATTAGGGGTTTTGAGTTTTAGCAACAGGGATTTGAGCAAGATTATTTTCTTTTTCTTTATTGGGGATTTCTTTTTGTGGATTTATAAGTGGAATTGAAGTGGATGGCTGATCAGCTGAATTTTGATCAGGGGTTATATCTACAATTGTGGGGCTAGAAGGATTTGGATTCTACCTAGGGAGGATTTGAAGGACCTTTGAGACAAGGGCTTCTTTTATCTTATTGGGCTGATTATGTGTTGTTTTCTTTTTTTGGTCAAGAACATCTGAATTCCTTTTGCTTCTCAGATTGTATTTCTTGTGAACTTTGAAAATAGCAGAGTTATACCCTTGTTTATAGTCAAATGATTCACCAGATTGTACCTGTAGTTGTTGTAGCATATACAGTTCCTACTCATCTTGGGTCAGAAAAATAATGTCTTCATCATTTATTCCCATTAGGTTAATTTTTGTGTCATGCTCTGGATTTTCTGGATTGGATGTTTCTACATAATTTTTTTGAAAAGGTGTTATGTTCTGATCTGGTCCAATTTTTCCTATGTTTTGGTTATTTCTGAAATTTGGGTTTCTAATTGGAGGTGCTTGTTGGCTATCCCATTGGGGTTTCCTTTCCATGTTACCTATTCTCTCCATTAGTCTTTCCATGTTTTTAGCCAAGTTATCTATTTTTATATCAGATGGTGAAGTTTCTTCCTTAGCACTTTGTTTTTCATTTCTTACTCTAGCCCTCTTAGCTAACAAATTTGCTTCTACACTAACAGCTACACTTTGCATCTCTTCTAAAGTAGGGGGGTTTCTTTCCCTAACCTGGTATGACATATCAATATCAAAACCATCAGGGAACTTAATTAAGTCTAAGTCAGGTGGGGGTCTAAAGTTAATTGGGATTCCATTATATATATCATTAAATCTAGTGCAGTAATCTTGAACTGTTTCGTTAGGTCCTCCCTTAATATTTTCATATTCTAAAGGATTTGTAAGGGGTTCTCTTTTTTTTCCCACCTATCAATAAACAACCTTTGGAAGCTTGCTAGGTCTATTATGTGATTGGTTGGGAAGGCTTTAAACCACTTCTTGACATCACCAGTCAAAGATTGGGAAAATAGTCTCATCTAAACATCGGCTTCATCTAATTCATGTAGTTCAAAGAAGTCAGACGTCCTGTTTACATGTTGTTGGGCCATATACTGACCAATAGCATCAAACAAGGGAATCTTACTCTGATAATCTGCAGGCATAGCATGAAGTTGCGCAGGTAAAACAAGAGGAGCATATCTGTTTGCCATTGTTGTTGATTCAGATGGGATAAGTTGTGGGGTTGATATAATTGGAGTTAATGTAGTAGTGGGTGAAGAACTGGAACTAGTAGGTGGTGAATGAGTAACAATAGGCTGGTGAGGGAGTGAAGGTATAAATGGTGGTGCATAATGGGATTCGAAAGGTATTGAAGTCGAAGGGAACAATGGTGAACTCAAAGTAGTGGAGATCTGTTCAGACAACTCAGGGGTAGTAATGGTAATGGATGATTGTGGGGATTTCAGAATATACTCATCAATGGATCCGTTGGCCTATTGGACTTCAAGGTCTACAATGAACTCAGGGTCTAGAACAATATCATATATTTCACTTTCAGAATTTGCTTTAAATAATGATAGACCAAATTTCTCATCAAAGGGTAGATCTTCTAAAAACAACCACTCATCAGGAAATGAATTAGCTTTAACTAAAGGTGTGTGACTAGCTGAACTTTCTTCTTTTTTGGATTTTCTTGAAATCAAGTTGGGATTATCAACTACTAGGGGAGAATCAGGATCTGCATTAGCCCTAGTAAAATGCGTCTTCCTAGAAGCCAGAATTTCAAATTTTCAATTGTTTTTGTAAGACTTTTCAATATAACTTCAAACAAACGACTTTAAGAGGCTTAAAATTCAGAATCAGAAATTTTTTAAAGCTTTATTAGGTCTGAGGAATTGTTGGAGTCCCCAGTGGAGTCGCCACTATGTTATCACTTAGAATTTTCTCTACAAGTTATAAGAAGAAAGAAAATGACCAAGGTAACTACAAACCAATCTTTTAAGTATAGGCTCTAGCCAACATATGACTCAGAGAGGGCTCTCTCTATATGATTTAGCTTTGTTTGCTGGAATTTTAGGCTAGTTCTTAAAGTTTAGGTGATTTGCATTGAAGGTTGGATCGTGGAATCTTTAAAACAGATGGATAGATTGATGTCTCTGGACAATTAGGCTATGGAGTCAAAAAAGGGAAGCACAACTAGAATTGACTCACTAAAGGGAGTATTCAAAGGGCAAGCTAGTAGAGTGAAGCAAGGGTCTTTGGGCTGGATGGTTGAAGTGATCTTAACTAGGGTGAGAGAGCACTTAAGAATTATCAAACCGAGATTGAAATTAGGAACATAGGATAATCATCAGCAAAGGGCGATTAAGAATCCTTTGCTATAGATCATAGGGAGACTAACTAAACTAAGGAGCAATCAAGAATTCCTTCACTTAGAAAATTAGCAGAAAACATTAAAATGCATAATAGTTAAAACATAGTGCAATGAAGAAAATTCTAAGATATCATTACATATTATAGCATTCATATTTTAGATACATTAAAGATTGTGGAAAAACTTTTAAAGAAAGATAACAAAACAAGATAAAATACTTGTCTATACTTCACAATACACATGAATCTAGTGAAATGTCTTGTCTTTATTCATCAATCCAGCTTGCTGGCTCAGTCAATGCTCGAATGGCTTACAGTATTTTGATCAAGAAGTCTATAGAAATGTCTAAGAATCCACCCTACATACTTCAATTTGTAAAGTATTTATACTAAGGTGTTATTACAAATATCTCAAACTGATTTGAGATTTAATCTAGGAAATAGAAAATATCTTCTCGCAGGAAGATAGAGGCAGCTAATGAACTAATTCATGTTTTCCCTTTTATTGTGGAATTGCTAGATGTTATGGTTTATTTCTAGCTCTTTATGCTTTGGCTATTTGAATCATTTACACTGGAGGTTGTGTTTACTTGTGTCTTTCATCTGATACTCTCTGACATTGATACACTTTAACCTTGATGACCTGTATTTATCCTTTCTATAGTTATTCCTTTTACTGTGTTTTTCAACAGTAAATTCTTTTATTTTATACGTGTATTTAGCAATTGCAAGTGGATATTAATCAAGTTTCAGTGCTTTTTTTCTGTTTTTCTTTTATCTGCATCTCTGGTCTGGCTCCTTTGTTCTGAACTGTCACTGCTCTGTCTTTGTCTTCTTCTCAGCTCTATGTGTAAGGGTCTTCATCTTTTATACATGTGTAACTGGTCTTCTTCATTTGAATTGTGCTTTTAACAGGTTTCTTCGTCAAGTCTTGGAGTGAACAGGATGCTTTGACTAGTATCAGGACTGTTTATCTAAGCATTGATTTGTCTGATAACTTGAAAAATATAACAATAATTAAGAAAACTTTGGTCTATTATGGAACCGTGCTTTATGGTTCCCTGGAACGGGAACGCTTCGAAAAAGGGGTCGGGGCAGTGCTTTAGGCATGAAAGGAGGTGAAATTGCATCGTAGAGGCGTTGGAGGGTTTCATAGGTTTACACTGGGAAACTGGTGAAATGGAAAGAAAATACGGGTTTCCGGGATTTGAATCTTTAACGGGAAAATATTTGAAAAGGGCGCGAAATTCATATTTAATAGTGGACGGGCAGTTTATCGGGTCGAAGGGGAGGCAGTATTAGAGGGCTATCGCACTGCTTTTGTGGTGCGGGTGGTATTCAGAAGGGGTCATCCGATGCCATACATCGTCTGACACGTAGCATCAAGGGTCGGGAGGAAAACCACTTTATCAGGCGATTATTGTCCATCCATCGGGCGTGGCCGATATGGTTGTGTGCCATTGGATATGGGGGAGGGATGATCAACGGTAGTCAGGAGGTGAAGTTGTGCGAGGGAGAATGACGGTGGTTGATGGGGGACCCAGGGATTTAGTTATGGTGGTTCGGGATTAGTTTAGGAACTAATCCAGGGTCAAGTGATCAAGTTAGGCTTTAATGAGAAATTAAGGAGTCAGGTGAGGCCGGCACGGGATTAACTTAAATTTTACCAGGGTTAGGTAAATTAAATGAAGTTATATCGGGATAAGGGGTAGTTTATATTAGTTTTTACTAAAACTAAGGGGTTGGGGTATTCTATATAGGGTTTTAATTATATAACGGGAAAAGGGTTAATGGGGGTTATATAATAGAGTTAGTTGATAATATGAAAATGATGGCAGAGTGGGTTTGCTTTAGAAAAGGGGGTTAAGTGTATGCGATTGCACGTTTAGATTTACACTTAGGATACAAACTTTTAGTGGGTTTTTTGTGCGAAAGGGTTTTACATGGGGGTGAGTCACTTTTCCGATGGTTTTATTAGGGAAATGAGGGGAAATGGAATTTTATGAAGGGGGAATGTGTTTTTATGAAGTGGGTTCTAGTACTTGTCTCCCTAAGTCATTAAGTCGAGGGTCCGGTCCCTCCAAAATTTAGAGAAATGCTCTGAGCCTTTTTAACTTGTAGGATTTAAGTACTAAAACTTATTTATGGGAAATTAGTGAAGTGAAGGGGTGAAATGAATGACGGGATGTTAAATAAATCATATTGTGAACCATCATCTTTGCGTTGTTTACTGCTTATGCATATTGGAAACATGAATTTAAAACAATAGCATAAGTGCTTTTATGTAATCACATGATATTTCTGCAACCTTTCTACTACTTACCCACATACTCATCCTATCATTTTTTCTTCACTTTATTAGGGTCCATTTAGGCTAGCAAACCCTTATCAATCTTTTTCTTTTCTTTACAAAGTAGACTATCTAATTCTAACCTTATATCATCCAAGGGCTCAGATTAAACTGATGAGCTCCTTTTATTCACTCTACCTATCTAATGATCTACCAAGATTACACTCTTTGGTCAGATTTTATTCTCTAACTATAAACGTAAAATTTAAAACATGAAATAGCCAAGTTTAAACATTTTGACTATCATGGATTGTGGCATGAGTAACAAGCTGCACACAATCTTTTATTATGCATAAAAGTAAATAGCAGCGGCATTTTGACATGGTCTCTTTCATGGTCCCTTTTTGTCTTTTGGGGTTCATATATTTTCATTTTTTAGACCTTTCTTTATTCTTTTGTCCTTTGATTTATTTTTCAGGACATACCCTCTTTACATTTTTTATTTTTTATAATATGCAAAGCATTTGCAGAAAGAAAAGGTATGTACAATATTACAAGGCTTAACTTTAGTTATTCAAAACTATGACTCCTATTGGTATAGGAACCTAACATCGACCATTTGAAATTTTGGATTGTGTTGGACCATTACCTTATCAATTAACATTACCTAGACACATTAAATTTCATAATGTCTTTCATGTGTCCTTAATTAAGAAATATATACATGATAGTTCACATTATTGATTGGAAAATGCCACAAGTGGAACCTGAAGGTGAATTCCCGGCAGAACCTCTTTGTATTTTGGACAGGAAAGAGATCCAGCTCTGGAATCGAGCCATCATTCAGGTTGAAGTGAAATGGAAGCACTTTACTCCAGAGGAGGCTACCTAGGAGTAGGAAGACAAGATTAAGAAGAACTATCTACCATTATTCCAAAAAGAAGAAACTAAGAATTAAACACTGAGGACGGTGTAGCTAAAAGGGGGGAAAGATATGATATCGCTCATCTTTTGGTAATAATAATTATTGTTTATTTTTTAAACAAATAGTATTGATCAAACTATGATTAGTTGAAATGGTATTTCCATAAATTTTGTAAATAAACTAGATACAAATGGTTATGTAATGAGTAAAGTTTATTATAAATAAAATTATTGGAATAGAAATTACTTAAATGAGACACTTGAGTAATGAGATAATTTCCAATATCAATCTTAGGTAAGATTGAGACAAATATTCCATGGGAAACAAATGTTTCTAATACGTGAAGATTTAATGGATGGGAGAAAAAGGTCCATTAAATATTCTAGCTGGAGAAAGATTCTGACTATATGGAAACATAAAGAACCGCTTTAGATAAATGCACACTTTAGTAGTAGAAAGCTTTCCATAAAAATGGGACGCCACTAATAGAAAAATCTAATGGAAAAAAAGGTAGAAATATACCTATTGGGAGGATGAAGGGACAATAGAAGATCTGAGGGATTTGATTGGAAATTGGTCTCTGCTCAGGGGGAACTGCGGGTCAGTTCATGGTTGGGAGGAACACTGTACTCATTCAGTGATTTTCCCTTATTCTAGTTAGAAATTTTTTGTGCTTAATTCTGTTGGTAAATAAATATATATATTTTCATTTTGAAAATGTCTGTTGAAATTAGTGCTTAAAATTTTTTGTACTAGAGTTATGATTTTGTACATTTATGTGATCAAAATGACTATAGGACATAGCAACTCCATATTTATTTGATATCCCTGTATAGTGCAAGAGAGGATTCAGATATTAACTTGTAGGTGCAAAGAGAGCATATGTTAGAATATGTAACTGAGATTGATAGTTGGACCAACTACAGAGGTAGGAGTAACTAGCATGATTACAAGTAATATTGCAATGTTCTTACTTGCGTATTGTTCTAGTGATATTATAATTACAGCTAGAATTATTGTTATGTTATGCAGTGACAAAATTATGATTTTCTCTCTCCATAAAAACTGTGAAAAGGTAAACTTAATGATAATTGATTCTGTGGGGTGAAAAAAATTACACGCAGAATATTTGGAGCTCGGACCTCTTCTATTTATTTTTAAAATTTAGCGAAACTCAATCAAGACAAACTGTGACTTGAAGAGAAGGGTAAGAACCTGTAGGAAACTAAAGAATAAAAAAAAAATAGAAAATCTCTTATGCAAGCAGATAGTCATTATAATGTAGAAATTGAAGTTATGTGGGTTAAAAAGAAACAGAATTGCATCATAGATAGTGGGATCTGGGTAATATCATATTATTGATTAGTAACACACAGAATAGGAAGATATGCGAAAAAGGAGAACTTTCAACTCATAACACGCACATAAAATGGGAAATGTGGAAGAATTAGTGCACTTTTAGTCCTCGAACTAATTAATACATTTATTATGAATACACCTAGTGTATTAACAAGCTTTGAACATAGGTATGTGGACTTAATAACCGATTTCTACAAAATTTTTAAACTTAGAGTGACGCATTAATTAAGCCAATGAATAGGGAAAAAAATACAGACGTGTTTATGAGTTCATATAATTAAGAAACTACAGTAGCGATTGTTTCATTGTAAGAGAAGAAATACATAGAAATCTATAACTCATTACAAAACAATCTTCCTGGTTCAGTATATTATAAATGGGAGTGCAACCACGGAACACTAGAATTCTATTGTATACAATTGCATGTAAACACAGTATCAAACAAAAGCCTACATGACATTGAAATTATATATAAACTTGTAGTGTACATAACTATAAATGAAAATAAAAATAAAAACATAAATGTCTAGATAGAAAACCATAAGGTAAGATCTTTAGTTGATTTCTCAAATTACAAATTAACTCTAGTATCTTCATTCAAGTATTCCAAAAAACACAAGATTTAGTAGATAAAATATCCGTTGAGGGAACACCCTGTAGAACACTGTATAGATGATCTAAACTAGACCATTTCGGAAGAAAAAGAGAAAAACAAGGGAACCCAGAAGCACGAAAATGATTCCATCAATGCCTCTATTGAATAGGACCAAGTGTGTTATTTGGTAAATTGTATGAAGAAAAGGAAATATCCACCGACTTGAGAAATCAAACGACTTGTTAGTCATCATTGTCCCTATTCCTCTATTGGACAAGATTGGAAAAGAATGGTCATGAGTGTACCTGTGCAAAACAATCATGGAAATCACTATTTAGTGCATAGTTGGGAACAATAACAAGATACACTAGTAAAGGGGTTCTGAGATTTTCATAAATATAATAATCAAGATTACCTTATGGTTTGCAGTTGAACCAGTTTCTCCCTCATTTTCTTGTTGCAACAAGAACGAATATTAGACTTGGAATGAAAACACCATGCATAATAAAACCTAGGAGAAATCAGTTATAAGTCATATATGTAACTAGAACAAAGAGCAGGAACCTGAGAAGTAAAGGAGAATGAACAGTGAAGTATATTCCCAATTACTAGAACCTCGGTAGTCGTAAATGCTCTGTAGGCGAGCGTAGAAGCAATAATAGGATACTACAAAGGTTTTTCTTTTCTGGCATACAAGGGAACAAAAAATGGGAAGAGTGAATTAGTGTCATTATACCTCGAGGATTAAGCATAGGATAACCCTCTAATAGTATAGATCCTAATAAAAACTAGGGAAAATTTTTAAAGAAAAAGAGTATATCATTACCCAGAGTGGGCGCAGCATATGGTAACCAATGGAAGAACCCAACAAAAACCCACGACCCTCTATTCCTCTAAAATCGGAACTCAGTACACAACCCCTCAAGCCTTGCTAAAAAAAGAAATGGAAACCTGTAATTAGAGAAAAAGAAACAACATAGAGTAAGTGGCCATTAAACTAACATCCCAACAAATTTCCAAAAGAAAACAGGAGAGGAAAAAATCCTTCTTTGCAAATTGATAAGAGGGAAGCAATGGTTCAGCTTACCTAAGTTACTGAGGTTGCAACTATATGCTTCAGTGGTAAATCAGATATAAGACACATAATGCACCGAAAATAGCCTTTGTGACCTCCTCTGCCTTGACTTGAGGGTTGGCGCATACATAATTTCACATAAAAATATTTAGTGGAATGAACAGAGTAAACCCTAGTGAAAGCGAAGATGTAATTGAAGAATACATCAAACCATTACTATCTAGTTGGGAACACATTACCTGGATGGGGTGGAAATGGTTTTATGTCATGAACCAAACTATGGTCTACCTACCATCCTTCAATTGGCTTGAACCAAAGTTGCAAGAATGATGCTTAGACCTTAACCCAGGAGAAAAACTAGCCGATAAGAAAAATGGGCTAGAAATGCACTATTTAGCATAGGACGATGGTTTTCCAAGAATATAGGGCCTCTATAAATTTTCCTGGGCATAACGGAGCGTAGGATAGAGCAGAGATGAACCTACAAAATTCTAAGGGAAAAGGAAAGAGGAATGCAAGTAGGGTTCAATGGATAAGCCTCCATCATTGGATTTCGTCATTCCATCCCCACCGTGCGCTTAAACCAAGGTTTGTGCCTTCACGTGAATCGCACATGGTGCCTATCAAGTTGGAACGAGGGGATTAATTCCCCAATATATTGGGTGTACTAACCTTTGTAACCATTAACGTTGCATTACATCAATAGTAAATAATGGGTAGTAAAATATGACTCTGGGGTCGAAACATTATTCATACCTATTACCATACATAAGTTCTGAAACCATTTTCGATGCTCCTATTCATATTGATGCATAGGTAAAATAAACATGTGGGAGGGTATATGCCATGGGGTTAGGGAACCTAGGGCGATAACTACCCAGTTATGATAATACTCCTATGTCAAAGATTACCTTGGGAAGTAAAACAAAGGTAAAGAAGCATATGTGATTACTATAGTTGGAGAGGTGGTGGATTAACTCGTCATACACCATCGAAACTATAGAGCATAGGGGAAGAATATATAATCTATGGACAGAGATAGTGGACTCTAGTAATAACATGAGAACCAATCATCATTAATTCTATTGCAATTGATTGTTGCATTATTCGTAGTAACGATATATAAACTAGGAAAAAAAATCGTTTTACAATGCCTTAATAGAAGTAGAAGGAGGGGTGTGTGAAAATCTACATACTTCAATAAGTGTTAAAGTTATGAATTTTAATAGTCATGAAATATAGAAAATAAGGCGTAGTATGGAATCACGTAGTTTCAGATTGAGAAAATCGAATAGATGAAATGAGTCACGATGTTCCACAAACCTATAGTGATGGGCCATTTTTGTGTGCTAAGTCAACCTTTGATGTGGTTGACTATAGAGGCATGACAATTGCTTTTTAGGTTAAATTAAAGTTTATGCTAGAGGTATTCAATTACTAATATTACTTAGTTTCTTGATAATGTATTCATGGTTTTCTAATTACTACATGAAAATCTTTACCAAAACCTTGAGACCTAAGAAATAAGAAAAAATTTAAATACTAAGATATTATCTAAGAAATAATTAAATTACTTTTACTTATCTCTTTGATATATTTGTTCAATAGTGAAAGGAAAATTTAGATGTGAGTGTAAGACTAATGCAAGAATCAAATTTCTCACTTTTCATTTAAAAAAAAAAATGAAAGTTTAAAATGCATATATTGATGAAATTGTATTTTAATTTGGTTGGATTTATTTATGTATAGTTTTAATATATATATAGATAGATAACAATTGAGAAAATATTTAATTTTTTTTATGGGTATATTGTATCTAATTTTGCTTGCAAATTTATGTCACCACTTTTGGTTGAAGTAATTACAAATTTTCACATATTAAAAAAAAAAACAAATCTAATTCATGGAGTGTAACCCCAATTGACAACAACTTGTTATGAAGTATTCTATAGAAGCATGAGATTCAAAAATTCAATCCCACAAGTTAAGCCTATATATATATATATTATATTATATAATATATTATATATATATTATTATATATATAGGCTTAACTTATATTTTGGCTATTCAAATCCCAACAAAGTTAAGCCATATATAATATATAGTATTTTTAGAATGATGATATGTATATTGTAATTGTTTTGAAATCAAATTGTCTTTAATTTATTACATTTATTATTTTAATATAATTTTCAAGTAAATATACATTAACTTAAATACTTAAAATATTCTAACTTTCAAAATGTTATACTTTAATTTTATAATTAATTAAAAAAATACAATTAGAATATTCTAATTTTATTTTAATTAAAAAGGATTAATGAAAAATGAAAAATATAATATAAAAGAAAGAAATTGATATGATTAAATTTCATGTGGTTTAAATATATCATTTCAAAAAATAAAAATATAACTATCCCCTATCCACTCATGGAATTTCTATGCAAACTTCCAAAATGCAATGACAAACAATTTGTCTCTGATCGTATTAGCATAGATCAAAGGGACAAACAAGGAATTGATGTCTGAGAAATATTGCCAAGAAAAGTTGTCGCGTTATTTAGAGTCAGCCACACCCACAAAATGAAGATCCCAACAAATGGTTGTCTTTATATAAGATAATGTTAATGGTAAGTGAAATAGGAATTGATGTATGGGAAATTTTGCCAGAGAAAGTTGTCGCGTTATTCAGAGTCGGCCACACCCACAAAAAGAATGGTTGTCTTTATATAAGACAAGGTTAATGGTAAGTGAAATAGTATCTTTGGTATAGCCGCAAGATAGTAGTAATGTGCAAGCTGGAGGACTTATGGTGCACTATCAGAGTCAATTTTGGACGTGTTAGATAATATTGTCTTAAATTGATATGGTTTTGTTTTAACTCTTAACTGTCTTAAATGGGTTTCATCTTAATTTTCATTGTCTTAAGTGGCCATTGTCTTAAATATAAAGTTTTTCTTAAAATGTTTGTCTCAAACTATTTTTGTGTTAAATATAAAGTTGTCTTAAAATATTTTTGTCTCAAATTGTTTTTGCCTTAAATATAAATTTTGGTCTTAAAATATTTTTATCTCAAACTGTTTTTGTCTTAAGTATAAAGTTTGGTCTTAGAATATTTTTGTCTCAATCTTTTTTATCTTAAATATAACGCTGTGTCTTAAAATATTTTTGTCTCAAACTATTTTTCTTAAATTTTAATTTAAAATAATTCAATTGATATTAAATTTTAATATAAAATAACTAAAATAAAAAGTGACTTTTTTAAATCAAAAGATTTATTTTTCCTTAAAAATATCCTTCGTGAGACCTTTGAATTTCATTTGGTTAAGGCTCCTAGCTCCACTCGTGCTCTTATAATCAACACTTATGAGTATTACTTCATAACTGATACGCAACCAGAAACATATCCCCAAGATAGTAAGTACCCTGACTAAACTTTATGATTAGTGATGTCATTATTCAATGTATAACTATGAATTTCTTAAATTGCAGTTTAAGCTGTTTAGGCTATCAAAACCAGGTTCGACATAAAACATTGGTTTTTTTTTATCATTGCTATTTGATATTTTGGAAAGGAATTGGGTGTGATAACAGGTCTTTGGCAATAAGAATCTCGAAATGAAAGTTTAATTTTTTACACTTCACTACTTGTAGAAAAAATTGTAAAATTGATGATAATTATAAAAGCTTACCATGACCCTATGTTGTCAACATTTTGTCAAGATGGAATCTCTTAGGAACGATGCCTGAGCATATTGTACAAATGACTACATTTGTTAATGTGTAATAAGATTTATGATTTTCTCACTTATCCCTGTCGTAACCCATCACATTAAATCCCATCAAAATTGTCAAAAGTTGCAGAATGCATAATACTAGCAATTGTCCCAAAAGGTACAAAGAGAGGTCGATAGGTTTATTAAATTGGAATTGTTGAATTTTTCTAGAAGAGTTAATTGGTTTGTGGAAAACCTTGTTTTCATGGACTAGATCATTGTGCAATTACTTTTCTTTAGATGTTTTGTTTATATCTATTTTACAAGTAACACATTGAATGTCTTATTTCATTTTAGAGTAAGTTAATTACCCAAAACCAAGAGGTTAAGTTAATTACCCAAAATCAAGAAACCTCTATAGATGGCCAAACATATACGAAGAATACATCTCATTCATATGCAATACCAAATCCATCTTTTCTTTTCTCTGAGTAAAATTTCAAAAGCATGAACACATGCCATTTCATATGCACAATAAGCCCAACTTCTGAAATTTCAATTCTTGGATGCATCCCATTTCAATGCTTGGATGCATCCCATTCATATGCTATAGTAAACCCATATTTTCCTTAAATTTCAATCCATAAACACATCCATTCATGAGCCATAACAGAACCATAAAAAATAAAACCCCTTGACCCATTAATACATTATCTACTCAAAGAGAGGTAAAAGACAAAAGGACAGCACTGTCTATGGATCCTCGAGATCCTCGAGATGAGGAGCATCCCGTGACCCATTAATGCATTGTCTTCTTAGGAGTGTGAGGTAAGACTAAAGAAAATCACTAGCTATGGATGTTTCATGTCTCCATAAGGCCTTGATAAATATTCGTTTATTTTGTAAATACAATAATTTGATTGCATTTTAACACTGTAAATACTAAAAATGAGCCCATAAAGAGCAGATAATCAAGAAGGAAATGCTTCAATCATAGACTGGAAATTAGGAATGGTGATTATCTTATAACAACCAAATCCACCTTCTAATAAAATCTTCTTCCATTCTTTCTCCGTTCTTTCCTTCCCACCAAAGCAATGCGCCACCATTACCAGATCAAATACTAGAACTAAATTAGGATCCAGAACCGGCTTCTCTTTCTAGCCACCATTATTATTATGACCGCCTCTGTGATTGGAGTCCAACGCCACTACGTTGGATTTTACATTGGATTTTATAGTGTTTTATTTTCGTTGTATTATTATCACCGCCTTTGTGATCTCTTAGTGCTTTAGCTACATATAAATATTAATTTTTTTTACTTAATAAAAAGAGAAATCTTGTAACACAATGAGATATTCATGCTTTGGTGAAGATCTTGATATTTGCAATAAATATAGTTGAAATAATATTTGATGAATCAATGTTAATACAAATATAGTTGAGACAAAATCTCATGAATCAATCCCATTTTTTTTTAATGTAAATGAAAATTTATTTATATTTTTTTTTATTCCATATGTTAATTAATTTATAGTGGAAAGTTCATTTATATTTCTTTTTTATATTCCATGTGTTAATTAATTCATAGTGATTAAAAAAGATCATTTATATTTCTTTTCTATATTCCATATGTTAATTAATTCATAGTGATCTATTAAAAAAATAAGGAATTTTATCAAAATTAATAGAGATTTTAGAAAAAAATGATTTATGATTTATAAAAGTGTGAGACTTCCATAATCTATTCATAAGTTTATTAAAATGCATCATATTTTTAAGAACAACATGCTACATTAACTTATTTTATGTATTTAAAAGGTTCTCTGTCTACTATTAAGAGAGGGAAAAAAATAAAGTAAACTAAATAACTACATGCATATTGCTTTGTAAAAGTATCTTTCATATTTCATATTTCTATAAATGGAATATACTTGTCTTATTAATCTTTAATGAAGAAAGCATGTAAAGTAACTTTGTTATTAACCAATCTAGATCTATCCTAATTTGGGAACTACCAAGTACTAAGAGAAATCAGATATCTTTTTACTTTAAAAAAAATTGCACTCAATGTAATAGATTTTGAATTAATATAAACTCTAACCTAGTCTAACTTCCTTTCAAATTATACTAGCAAAATGACAAAAAAAGACTCTAATTAAAAAAAAAATCTTTTACAAAATACTTTGACATGTAATCCTAAAAAATACACAAATAATTTACAAACAATAATCATTTTGTAATAAAAAAAAACTATAATAATTTATTACACATAAAAAAATCATTTTCAAATAAAAAAGCGATAATAATATATTACACATATTGCACATATTGCATATATATATAGAATCACAAAATTAATATGTCATGCAAAGAGATACACGAACCAAAAAAGTATGAAGAAAGAAAAAAAACTATAATAATATATTACACATATAAAAAATCATTTTCAAATAAAAAAGCGAAAATAATATATTACACATATTGCATATATATATATATAGAATCACAAAAATAATATGTCATGCACAGAGATACATAAACCAAAAAAGTATGAATGATAGATATTTAAGAATCCACTCCAAAAAAGTATAAAAAAGTATGAATGATAGATATTTAAGGATCCACTTGAAGGGTCGGGATTGCACTGAGATCTGCAACCTTCATTATGATAGAGCTTCGTACAGACATTGCATTTAACTCCGCAGTCTTTATCGCACGTTTCAATATATTTAATTGGAATACTTAACTCTATTATCAGAGTTAGATTTAAGAGTTTTGTGATTTATAATGTAAAAGAAAGTCTTTCAGATTAATCACATAGTTGGAATTTGGTTGAAGTTTCGAACTAATTAATATAGTTCATTTTTACGACAAGGTGAAGATGAACCACCTTGCCATCAAGATGAACCAGATTAGTTGGTTCTGAACGTCCACCAAATTCTAATTATGTGATTAATCCGAAAAATTTTCTTCTAAATTTTCATAGTTTTATGACTAAATAGTTATAATATTGATAATCTGGACCATTCAAATTCCATCCTATGTGCATTGTTGAATTAAATAGCATCCAATAACTAACTGCAATATATACATTAAAATATATAACACAATATTAAAATATATACATTCTTGAACTGAATTAAATTATTTCACATGCCTGTTGATATAACACAGTATTAAAATATATACATTCTTGAACTGAATTAAATTATTTATATTGGTGGCTAAAAACGTCTCACCTTCCATGCCATCACGTATGAATGGAACATTATTTTTCTTTGAATATTATATTGAAAATAGCGTTGATACATTCGTCTTGAAATTAATACGTCACTTAACAATAATAGTTTGATCATACCCTTACCCGATTTCTCCAATTTAACCATGTTGAAGAGTTTGTAAGTTTATTTGAATTTTCATTAAACCACTATAGATTCATCTTAGTACAGATTTAATATGAGCGGAAAAAGATCAAATTTATTTAGATACAAACTTCTTTAGACTGCAAAATACAATGTGTAATTTTTCGTTGTTTAAACAGTGTTTTTAAATGCTATATAGAGCATATATAAGACTAAATAAATGTTTTAACCATAAAAACTTATTAATGGAAATTAAAATTTTTTTTTATTATATATTTTTAAGTGTATATCATATTAAATTTTTATTAAATATTTTTATGATAACCCACATTGAAATATTATTTATATGCAACATTAAATAATTTATTTTAACAATGTGTTTCTATATATAGATATATATTAAGTTGATATCAACATAAATTAGTTAACATATATTTTCAAATAGTTTATTTAAATGTTAGGGTTTAAGCATCTTCCTCGCACATTTTTTTTACTTTTAATAATTTTATAACATATTCATTTTTTTTATTATAGCCGACAATAGTTTTCTAATTAAGTTATAACATATTCATTTTCATTTATTATAGGCAACATTATTTTTCTATTTAGAGTACAATTTTTTACTTTATTTTAAATGACACGTTCTAATTCAATGGAAGGATGGACAAACTTACACATCCCCTCATATTGGGTTGTAGAATAAACCTCTCTGCTCAACGAAGATTTATCATCATCTTAGAGAAAAGAGGAAATAATTATGAAAAAACTAATGGTTTCTCATTATAATAGATTTATAGAGAATAATAATTTTAGTGGTGTAATTCCTAAGTAACTTCAAATCAATCCTTCTTTAAAACTTAGGTAATCGTATTTCTTAATTTCCTAGTTCAAAATTTTTCCCATTGGAGGGTTTTGAAGTTGAAAATTTCCTTTGATATTTTATACTAGAAAAACTACAGAAAGTAATAAAAATCACTTTGACATAATGATTAATCTATTATTATGTTGTGTTGCAGATACTATGGGATCCCTTACCTATGTATGCACAAGCGGGAATGTATTCCTCTCCGTTCAAACAAAAATATCGTGAGTGTTATCTTGGGAATAACAGTAGCCAAATTTTTTATTATCGTTGTAGCATTCACAGTGGATATTATCGTACGTCACAAGAAAGTCAAGAGAAAAGAGGACATGGCTATTGAGGATATGCCTTATGAAGGCAGTGTATCTGATGAGCGCTAGTATTGCAGCAAGAATTTTGCAACTCCTGGGCTACCACTTTTACTTTATCAACCTAGGATTTGTACAAACTTGGAGGTGGCAATGTTGTATACATAAGTAAAAGTGATGGTTCTGCCTGTTGTCACTATTCATCTAGTGAGAAACCACTAGGTTTTCAAGCTATACTTCTATGGAGTTAGAAGAAGCCTGATTTCTTGATGGAAGAAAGGTAAATCTACTCTAAGAGAGATCTACCCTATTGCAATAATGGAGAAGACTGAAATTCAATGTTAAATCATACCATTTCCTAATTAACTAATAAGAAACTATGCTTTGTAGAAATGCTAAATCAACATGAACCAAATGCTACTATTTAAGTTATAGAAGTAAGAAGCATCAAACATCACTAATGTGCAAGTAAAGAGACTGAACTAAATCTGTTTTTGCCTTTTTTCCTTTTCATGCAAAATCAAGTATGCAAATTAATTTCTTCTGGTGATGTGGCAGGTGAATTAAGGATGTTGCAAGATGGTTAGAAGGGTTAGGATATGGTTGGATGGTGTGGGAGACCTTTGGGAGGTGTTTGTTCACTTCCTAGAGGTTTTCCCTTGTTTTGGCCTCAAAACAGGCCATTTCAGGAAAACCTACATGATGTACTAGAAACCTACAAGATTCCCTGTAAACCTATAGGATACAGCCGAGAGAAAAATGTGAGGTGTTGGAGGTGATGGAAGGCTTAGGAAAGGTGGTTGATGGGTGGAATGCAGTGGGAGAAGGTATAGGGTCACTCAGAAGTCAACACCAAAGATAGGAGATGGTTGGATTCGCTCAATGTGCTTGGAAGAATTTCTATGAAAAATGATGAAAACTACTAAAGGTGATGGTGAAAACAAGGGATGGCTAAGGTGGATAGAGTGGAAAGTGGCTACTGGCTATCAAGTGTTTTTCTCCTTCTGAAGCACCTGCTCTGCATAAAACATGTATATTTTCCAAAAAACTATGTAAACAAGAAACATTCTCATAAACTAGAAAAGCAGAATTAATGAACTAACTGCCTACATTATGCATGAGGAAAGTTGCTAAAAGGAATGAAAGCATGGATGAGATCTACTGAAAAAATTAAGATGAAAAATATGACAATGGAGTCCTAGCTTGCAACACTGAACAATTACTAATTAAAAGATAGCAAATTCCAAAGCTTATAAAAGAAATAGAAATCTGTGTTTTTGGGGCTGCTTAAGGGTCCCTTCCTCAAGTCATGATCCCAAAGGGAGGAAGTGAGCCCAAGACACCTTCTGAAAACCTTATGATGATCCTTTTATCCCTGCTAACCTGCTACTGAAGTAACACACAAATGGAAGCAAACTAATAAACAACCAAGCCAATCTACACTACTTGCAATGGAAATGCATCTAAAAACATATTAATAATGATACACTAAACAAACATATACAGGAAAGAGGAGCCTTGGCTACTAGGGTGGGGCCCTAACCCAAGATTTTTATCCCTCTAAGTTAACTCAGTGCCAGCTCAAAACAAAACTCGTGCTTATTAACAAAACATAAAATTACATCAATAAAACTTTCACAAGTCTGGAGCTCGAAAATAGCTTAGAGTTTTACAACCAAAATCCGAATCCTAATGAGGCTCTAGGCCTCTCTACTTATACAACTGAAGTCCCCAACAACTTCCTTAAAATCAGGGAGGCTCGGCTCCCAAACTTGAAATAAACTAGCTCTTTGTCTCTCACTTGCTTGGCTGCCTTCTAATCCTCATGGCTTAGCTGCTTGCACTCCGAGTTGGTGTGGTTGATTGAGGAATATTCGAATGGGGGATAAGTAAATGAGGAGGATTTACCTCTGACAATCCCTCTCCCTTGTCCCATCTGAGTTTTAACCTTAGTATTTGCAAAAACTCCTTGATTTTCTCCTTCAATCTTGCATTCAATGCATATTAGTCCACTAGGCATAATATCCAATTATAACTCATCTCATAAACAAAATATAATAAAAAAAATGTAATAGGTTGTGAGAAAAGTTGGTTTGACTAAGCTAGGAGGTCAATTAAAGCCCATATAATTACCCACTGATGAGGCTCATCATCACCCCCCTACTAAAAGTGTTGCTCATCCTCTGAGAAACTCAATCAATATCCATATTTTTCATAGCTCTATTGGCATTTTTGACATTCCATGCCTCTATTATTGTTTCCTCTTCTTGTTCATAGAAGCCTGCTTTCCTTTCTACCTCCTCCCATTACCTCCTTTCTTCTTCTTCCTTCCTTCCTTCTAGCATTCCTAAGAGTAATGGTGGACTGAGTTTCAGGCCAATCCAATTGACTTTCAACCTTTGCATAGATTGCTTGTACATGGGTGTCATGTTTAGTGCTTCTTTCAATCTTTGAGGAGAGTGGTACGCTCTTATCTTTAAGTTGTATGGCAATGTGTTCCATCTCCTTAGGCAAACATGTATGCTATCATCCCCTAATAGCCTAAACATGTCCTTAAAATGTGAAATTACTTTCTCTTAGGTAGCAAGATACCTAGGTGCAAGTTGAGGATCATTTTCAATTAAATTATGGGTACTGATGAGGGTCATGGGATCTGATTGTTCAACTCTTATCATAAGAGGTTTAGTTTTCTCTCTTGCCAATAGCTTCTTCATCGTTCCAACCCTCGACTCCTCATGGTTCATCCATGATGCCAAAGCCATCAACTGTAAATCTCCTAACTTGGCATTAGGGTCCCATACATTCATGTCTATTAATTCCATGTTGTGCAAATAAAACTCAGCCACCTTGGCCCTATCTTTTAGTGTGCTATGACCACAAAGATCAATGGACTACCTATAGTCCTGAAATGGCATGGTGCCTCTCTGTGCTAGGGTCTTGATTTGGAACTGCAGCCACTCTTCCTTGAGATATAGGGCATAAGATTTAGCTAACATCCTACACTTGATTTCTTCCAAAGAGAGATTGGCCATACATGCTAATTGATTCTCTCTTTCTTGCAGTTTTCCTCTTAACCTTGCATTTTCTGTCTCTAGTTGATTTTTCATTATGGCCTCTCTATCTCTCAAAGTACTTATCTCTCTACCCGTCTCCTTGAGCTTCTCCTCTATGTGCCCAATGTCTTCCACCCCCTTGGATTTAGTGATCTTCATCCGCTCTCTCCTTCTTAAGCTCAAAGAACAGTGGAGTAGCAAATTTTTCAGGTATGATCTTGCCTCCTTCAATAAACCTATAGTAGGAGTCAAGGTTAGGTTGGGGGCTAGGTTCTTTTGAATTTGTCCTCTTCTTTAGTCTCTTGTTGATTTCCTACCTGCCTTTCCATATTTTGTGCCTCCTATAGGTTTAGCACAATATCTTGTAGGATTGCTTCTACTTCCTGTAGATTTTGATGTGTATCAAGTAGGATTGCTTTTCTCTTGGAGGAGGTCAATCTAGTCATAAGCCTTCTCACATAGGTGATAGAAGACTTAGGGGAAGGCATTTTCTACTTTTTTTTAGGGGAGTCTTCAATCACAATGGGAATTTTGGCTAGTGTTCGGGTTTCCCCTGCCTTATTCTTGTGCTTTTCCTTGTCCTGAAATATAAGGGGGTCTGCCTCTATCTTTTTCCTTTTTACTTGATGGGGGTGCTAAGAGCAGTGAGGGCAGTTGCTCCCTCTCTCTCAGTGGGTTCCAGAGACACCCTAAGTGACTCCTCCTTGTTTTCTGTCACCTATTTTCCATTGATTTCTTCACTTATGTCCTTCCTTTCTTCTTCCTCTTGTAGATCCTCAACATCTTTATCAGTTTCGTCCTTAAATCCTCCTATGTTTCTTCATCATCCTCATTCTCTTTCTCCTCTTCTTCTTCATATTCCTTATTTTCTTCTATTTCATTTCCTTCTTCATCCATCTCATCTTCATCTCCTTTTATTTCTCATTCTTCCTACTCTACTTCTTCTTCGTCTGCTTTAGTCTCTTCCTCCTTCTCTTCACTAACAGTAGGACTACATCATATGTGAGAGCTTTGATGTCTTCCTCTACCTGCCTGTCTCTAAAAACTTACCATGTTATAGGAATTATGAGGTTTTGGAGGGAATCTTTTATAAGGATTCTAATTAACCCATGGTGAGCTAACTGTTGGGAATTTCCCTCTTGCACTTTGATTCTTAAGTCTATTAGTGATTGCAGCAGGAAGTATGGTATGCTGAGCCTATGTGAGGGGGTGTTTCTACTCCAAATATCAATTCTTCAAGAAGCCTAAAATGATAGCCATAGACCACACTATACCTACCCTCACATGAAATGTATTTTATTAGTTGGTAGCTTACCTCATTCAGGGATATGGCAAACTTTCTCTCCTTACTCCATTTTTTTCCTCAATGGATTCCTTACCTTCTAAAAAGAATTTCCTTTTGGAAACCTGGCTATCTCCTTTGTCTTCCTTCCTCCATGGTATTCATAGGGGAAGTGTTGTAACTCTACTGATGAGTTTAGGGGTGAGTTCTATGGAGAGGCCTCTTACAACAATAGTGGCATGGACTCTCGTGAGTGGAATGAGGGAGAGAGAAAAATCTCGAGCCACATCATCATCATACCCCCTAAATTTTTTGAAAACCCTCATCCAATTATTCCTTGTGAATATTTCTAGTACCTAAGGGTGTTGTTGGATTCTCATAGTGTCTGTGGGATCCCTTTTATTAAACCATCATCTGATCTTGGTTGGTGAGGTTTTGAGGAGACAAATTGGTTGATACAATGTAGAAGTAAAACACTGCGATGATTGTGTGGACAATTCTCTTGCACAACTACCAAATTCACTCAAACTAGAGGATTTTTTGATCAATTTACTTGTAAAGAGGAATGTAATTATCGAGCCTATGTCTTAATAATGTTTGTTGTGGTTAAACCCCGAGATTTCCCCTCTGAAATGCCTCTCGGCCTATCCTGTAGACTGTCTATGTGTATCATGTAGGAATTTGTGTGCAGTAAAACGATGGAGTTTTTCTTTCGGTAGGTTGCCTAGGTATGAGAGCGACCTGTGAGTGTGAGCCTCGAGGAAGTGAATGCATGAATGCATGGGGACGATGATTATTTCCTCTTATGGTCATTTGGGGTGAGGTGGTGTGCTGGTAGCAGAGCTACATTTCCATCTTTGGACTATTAGTCCCCTCTACCACCTCATCACTCCTGACTCCTTGTAATCAACTCCCACCTTATGCATATGTAGCTTTAACTGTTTTTGTCCTTCTCCTTCTCTCTTTTTGAGTTACTTGCTGCCACGTGTGAGAGAACACCCCATTTTGTCTTTTTTGACTAAGTGAAGGTGGCCAAGTTAACTAACCACCTTTTCACTTATAAACCAACTTACTCATAACCTTTACAATTTTTTGACTACATGATGCATATGAGAGAGTGAGTGAGATACTTACCTATGGTGCCAATGTTTTGCAGTTGTTGAAGACTGGAGGTGCTTGCTGTGTGTATAGGTTGCATGTTATTCTTCTTCCCTTCTTATTGCTTTATGGTGATCCCTTTGTTTGTGTAGGTACCTTTTGTTGAAGATGGTGGTGCTACTACTTCTTTGGAGCTCCTTCTGCCCTTGGATCATCATGATGGAGGCCTGTTGCTATTATGATTTGTATTTTGTGGGATAGGCTGCTATAGGATGCTCTGTAGTTGCTTCTCCCTCAGAACTCTTAATCATACACTTTTCTGGGGCTATGAGGATGGTGACATGGATGGAAAGAGAGACTAGGAGCATGGAGAACGAGAAGTACTCAGGTGATGCTCTTTATTTCTCCATGTTTCCCTTCTTTTCGAAGACTGTCAAAAAAAAATTGAAATTGATTTTGTTTTTATGGGTGAATGCAGGGGTGATGGAATAATGGTGAGTAAGGTATGGCGATGGAATGATGATGAAGGGGGTGCTATTTCATTGACATAGCAGGTCAGTTTTCCTTTAGGGTTGCTTCCTGTAGGATTTCTGGGTCACTGTGATTCCTACAGGATCATCCTATAGGTTTTTAGGGGATCCCGTAGAAAACACAGTCCCCTTGTAAACTAAAGGAAAGTAGTGGAAAAAATGAGAGAAATGGTAGAGTGATGAATGAAAAATATAGGAAAAATAAAATGTGAGTGAAATAGGTCTCTTGGTGATCCTCCTTTTCTCTCTGATCGTCCTTCTTGCTGACCTAGAAAAATAGAAATTTTCATGATTTTTCTAATTTTTTTTTCTTTTTTCTTTCTTCTTTTCTTGAAAACAACTACGCTGCCTCTGAGAGGTTTTCATCCTAGTTGTTTTCCCTGGGCACCTCAAGAGAGGTTTTCACCCAAGGATCTTTCTATTCTCATTTTTTTCTCTTTTTTTTAATATAAACACTATTGGGCCGCCCCAAGAGGTTTTCAACCCAATAATAGAACTCAGGCGCCTCATGGAGGTTTTCACCTGAGCCCTTATTTTTTTTCTTTTTTTTTTTCTCTTAATGATTTGATGAGACAGGAGCTGAAACTTGCTCCACTATCATCACTGTTTTATTGATATCATCAATGAACTCTTTTCTTGACAAAGGTCTCTTGTCGATTTTCAATTGGTTTCCATTAACAAGTAAAGGAATGGCCTCTTCACCTATGGTTCTGACCTGCATTGAACCATTATCATGGCATCTTTCTACAACATAAAGTCCTAGCCATATTGTCCTTAACTTTCCCTTGAAGTCTTTATACCTTGAAACATATAACAAAGCCCAATCATCTTCTTGGAATTGCTTTTCCTTGATGTTCTTATCATGTCAGATCTTCCTTTGCAGCTGAATTACCTCTGTATGTAGGAGGGTCTGCATTGTGAACTCATCCAAACTAATCAACTAGAGAAATCTCTCTTTTTGTGCACTGCTGAGATCTAGATCTAGTTGGGCTACCGTCCTTAATGTGTTATACTAAAATTCAATGGAAAGCAAGGCCTTTTTCCCATAGACCAGCTCATAGGGTGTGAATCTAGAAAGTGGCAGGAGCATTGCATAGGCCAAAAGGAAGGACCCTAGGCAAAAGTACCCCAAGGACAAGTGAAGGTGGCTTTATCCTGGTCTTTTGGTCTGATCTGGATTTGGTTGTACCCGCTAAATCCATCTAGGAAAAAGAAAAAAATTCCCCTACCAGGCATTTAGCACTTGGTCAATGAAGGGTAGAGGGAAATGGTCCTTCTTTGTGGCTTTGTTCAATTCCCTGTAATCGACACAAATTCTCCACTTACCATTTTTCTTTGGAACTAACAGCAAGCGACAAACCCACTCACTGTCGGAGATAGGGTAAATGAATCATGCATCTAGGGGTTTTTGCAATTCTTCTTTGACTATATCTTTAAGAGGTGGATTCATCCTCCTTTGGGGCTATTAGATTGGCTTGCAACCCTCTCTGATGTATAGGTGGTGAGTACATACTGATGGGTTTACTCCCTTCATTTCTTTGTAACTCCAAACAAAGGCTTCTAGGTTTTTCTTTAGCATATTGCATAACTTCTCTTCTTGGAGAACAGATAGAGAAGGATTGATTTTCAAGGTTCTCTCAAGGCCAAATTCTATGGTTTTGACACAAAGGGGTTTGAATCGGCCAAGCATAGATCAATTGGATGATTGTTCCGGGTTTCCTTTACTACATTTTCTAAGGGAAATGTGTTGGGAGTTGGACTTTGGAGTAGGTTCTCAATCAAATCATCCTCGTCCTATTGTCCTTCTCCCATGGTTGTTTCTAAAGTATAAAGTTGGGCAAAATAAACTTCATCTTCTTCCTCCTCCTCCAACCATAAAGGTAAATCATGCTCTAGAGATGGCTAAGCAGGAGGGCATAGGACTAACTTCTTGGACATATGCCCATTCTTGATGGTTATATTCCCAGCTCTGCAGCTAATGTAAGCATCAGCAATGGCCAACCATGGTCTCCCAAGGATGAGAGGGTAACAAGTAAGCTTAGCCTTAGGCTGGAGAACTAGGAAATCTGCAGGGTACTCCCAAGAGTCAATGGAGACCATCACATCCTCCACAATCCCCTCAGGGGTTACTCTAGAGTGGTTTGCAAGTTGCAAAATTGTTGTGGTCTTCCTCAATGAACGTTGAAGGTTGAGCTTGAGTGTAGTGTCCTTTGTCATCACATTAATGGCAACTCCAAGATCGATCAAAGTGTGTGGGACAATGGTGCCATTGATGTGCACATGTACTACAGGGCTTCAAGGATCCAAATATTTTGGACAGATTACCTACCCCAACATTAAGTCGGACAACTATACAATGACATTAATGGCAGGGGCATCCCTTGTTCGCCTCCCTGGATGCTTGAAACACTTCTCGTTAATCAACTTATTGTAAATAGGAACATCTTTTATTGCTTGGAGAAGTGGAATCTTTACACATAGATTTTTCAATTCTCCCAGAAGTTCAGTCTCTTCTGGGATAGGCTGGAGTGGTTGGGTTAATCTCTCAAGAAAGGGTGGATTCACTTTAAGAATGCTTTACTCTCTTCCTTCTTCAACCTCCCTAGGTGGAGATGGAGGTTGGTTGTCCATGAGAACTCCCCCAGATCTCAGGTTAATCTCCACAATTTCCACAGCATAAGATGGATATGATGTCTCTCCACTGTATACTTGTTGAGTCTGTCTATTGTTCGGGTTTGGATTTGGCTGGGAAGGAATTTGGGGTTGCTTGGGTGAAGTAGAGTGTAACATTTTTAGTTGGGCAAGTGCGGGAGGTAATAAGGCTGGAGCATTGTTGTATTGGGGCCTCCACCCCTGGGGTGATGTATTCCATTGAGGTTGTGGTGGACAATATGGTTGAAATGACTAGCTGGTTGGTAGGGAGTGATACTGAGATGCAAAGGACCAAGGAGAGGGTGTAGACTAGGAAGGATGAGCAGGGGGTCCCCAAGAAGGTATGGTTGTGGTTTGGTTGGGGTTTTAATACACATGGTACAACCCTTGCATGCCATGTTGGTATGGTCTATGCCCATGAGGTCTCCTCTGGTTTATGTAGCAGAGTTGCTCAGTGACTCCTTCAGCTCCTTGATATACAACTTTGAGTCCAGGCAAAGAAGGGCACTTGTCTGTGGAGTGGTTTTCTTCACAGACTGAGCAAATTTCAATAGAATTCAATGGACATTCATTGCTAGGATGCCTGCTCATGCATCTAGGACAAAACATTGCCAAGGCTCTCTCTGCTTCCTCCTAATTTCTCTTAATGTGCATAGTGTCCATTTGCCAGGCAAGGGTTTGTAACATCTCACTTTTGAAATATTCTAGCATGTTTCCAATTTCACTTTTAATGAATGAGTTGGGAGAGGATCTACCGACCATAGGTTGACTACCCCTACCCTTTTCCCTAGCTACCTTAGAATGGTTTCTAAAGATAGTCTTGATATCCTCATAGGGTAATTGGTAGATATCTTTTCCTACTAACAAGTGTAGGGTATTCAGAAGATCTTCCCTTACTCCCCTAAGGAGGACCAGCTTTAGTGACTCACGTCAAGTGTGCACCTGACCCTTTTATAACTAAGCTGGAATCTTTCTTCGTAATCCTCTAGGGATTCATCATTGCCTATGGTCATCTTGAAAATTTCCTCTTTAGTATACTTTGACCGATATTAGTCTAGATATTTATTGTTAAAGGCTTGCTGCATCTGAGCCCAAGTTGTGATGTTATCCCTAGGTAAACCCATGAACCATCACAATGCACCATCCTTGAAGGTAGATGGAAATTGTTTTAACTTCTGCTAATCATCTGTATAGTCATAGGTTCGCCATATAACAACAAACTCAAATAGGAAAGTATCGAGGTCTTTTGTAGTCAAGCCATGGAAATGAGGTAGGGAAGAGGGGCATACATTTTTCATTTTAGTGTCCCCATTGGTTTCCTTGATGGGGAAGGTACCCTCAACTCCCTCTCTATTCCCTCTGTCATTTATGTTTTTAGCCATTGGTTCAGTAGGAATGGGTTCTTCTTCTTCTTCCTCCCCTGTAGGTTCTTCAAATATGCCAGGTTTCTCACCTAAGGGTCCCTGCAGTTCACAACCACTGAATAAGAGTGAAGGTTGGTTGTTTGATGCAGTGGGGGTATTTGGCAAAATTTTCCCTAATTTATCCCTATTCCTATGAGGCATGAAAGGAAATGTTTTTGGTTTGGTTTTGTTCTTTTTTTTTCAAACTTGGAAGTACTTTGCAGAATTGAAATTTTTTATTCAATGAAAATTACTGACTAAATGAAAAGGCTACTTGTTGAATTGAAATCTTGCTTGCAAAATGGAAAGGAAAGCAGGAAATGGAAAATGGAAAAAAAGGAAACAACTAAATTACTTTTGCAGAAATAAACTAATGGAAAAATATTGCAGACAAGAAATAGAAGAAAAGAAAGAAGTAATCACATTTTACTCAGACATCTCCCCAGAATCAACACCAAAAGGTGATGAGCGCCAGTATTTCAGCAAGAATGCTGCAACTCCTGGGCTACTAGCTTTACTTTATCAACCCAGGGTTTGTACAAACTTGGAGTTCACAATGCTGTATACACAAGTAAAAGTGATGGTTTTGTCTGTTGTCACTGTTTAGCTAGTGAGAGACCATTGGGGTTTTCAAGCCAGACTTCTATGGAGTCAGAAGAAGCCTGATTTCTTAATGGGAGGAAGGTAACTCTACTCTAAGAGAGAGCTACTCTACTACAATAATGGAGAAGACCGATATTCAATGCTAAATCACACCATTTCCTAATTAACTTCTTAGAAACTATGCTTTGTAGAAATGCTAAATCAACATGAACCAAATGTTACTATCTAAGTTATAGAAGTAAGAAGCATCAAACATCATTAATGTGCATGTAAAGAGATTGAACTAAATCTGTTTTTGCCTTTTTGTCTTTTCATGCAAAATCAAGTATGCAAACTAATTTCTTCTGGTGATGTGGCAGGGAATTAAGGAGGTTTGAGGATGGCTAGAAGGGTTAGGAGATGGTTGGATGGTGTGGGAGACCTTTGGGAGGATTTTGGTAACTTCCTAGAGTTTTTCCCTCAATTTGGCCTCAAAACAGGCCATTTCAGGAAAACCTACATGATGTACTAGAAACCTACAAGATTCCTTATAAACCTACAGGATACAGCCGAGAAAAAAATGTGAGATGTTGGAGGTGACAGAAGGCTTAGGAAAGGTGGTTGATGGATGGAATGGAGTGGGAGAAGATCTAGGATCACTCAGAAATCAACAACAAAGATAGCATATGGTTGGATTCGCTCAATGTGCTTGGAATAATCTCTATGAAAAATGATGAAAACCAGTGAAGGTGATGGTGAAAACAAGGGATGGCTAAGGTGGATGGAGTGGAAGGTGGCTGCTGGCTATGAAGTCCTTGTCTCCTCCTAAAGCACCTGTATATTTTCCAAAAAGCTATGTAAACAAGAAACATTCTCATAAACTAGAAAAGCAGAATTAATGAAATAACTGCCTACATTATGCATTAGGATAGTTGTTGAAAGGAATGAAAGCATGGATGAGATCTACTGCAAAAATGAAGATGAAAAAGATGAAAATAGAGTCCTACCTTGCAAAACTGACCAAATACTAATTAAAAGACAACAAACCCCAAAGCTTATAAATGAAATAGAAATCTATGTTTTTGGGGCTGCTTAAGGGTCCCCAACGACTTCCTTAAAATTAGGGAGGCTCGGCTCCCAAACTTGAGATAAACTAGCTCTTTGTCTCTCACTTGCTCGGTTGCCTTCTAATCATCATGGCTTGGCTACTTTCACTTCGAGCTGGTGTGATGGATGGAGGAATATTTGGATGGGGGATAAGTAAATGAGGAGGATTTACCTCCTACAATCCCTCTCCCTTGTCCCATTCGAGTTTTAACCTTAGTATTTTAAAAAATTCCTTGATTTTCTCCCTCAATCCTGTATTCCATGCATATTAGTCCACTAGGCATAATATCCAACTCTAACTCATCTCATAAACAAAATATAATCAAAAACATGTAATAAGTTGTGACAAATGTTGGTTTGACTAAGCTAGGAGGTGAATTAAGGCCCATATAACTACCCAATGATGAGTCTTATCAGTGTTGGAGACTGTTTGAGTTTAGTTTAGTTCAATTAAGTTTAGTTGAGAGTTTCACTCTAGTCATTAATTACTATTGTTTTCTATGTAATGTTATTGAACAACTATTGAATAATGTGAATACTGAGACTTCTACTTCATATTTTTCATTCTCTAACCTAATTTTAGAGCTCAGTCTATGTAAAAATCCTTGAAAGAGTAACAAAAAATGTGAACAAAGTGAGAAGAATTTGAATTTCTTTGAAACACATAAACCAAGAGATCAAAGAGGATAAGGAGAAGGTCATCTTTTTCAAAACCCTGTTCTTGTGAATTTTGTTAAGGGTGAACACCTTTTTCCTACTTTGCCTTGAGAAATAAGAAAATTGAAGGTCTCTAGCAACATAAGAAACTCTATTATCAATTATATTTACGGTTGAAAAGTCAAGAGGTTCACGCGAAGGAGAGAGATTTGGTGTTGTAGATACTTTTTTGTTGAGGGAGAGGTGCAAATACAATAACACTAAAGAGAGGCAACAAAAAGGAAGGATGTCTATGTGAGAGGTCCAAAGTTAATTCGCATGGATGTCAAGGCTGTGAAAATTCTTTTAGACAGCAATTTGAACAGAATATTGGGTGATTCAGTCTTTCAAGGATGACAATTGATGGGGAGGCTTCTCACATTACCATTGTGGTGGAATGACACGATACCTCGATCTACCACATACTAGATACATCCTACAATCTCTTTTCATTCTTGAGATTGTGTAAATGCATTTACTATTAAGAGAGGATGGATTATTTATATTTTTCTAAAGAAGCCATACGTCCTTTTTGTATTTTCTCAATTATTGTCTTAAGCTTTGTCTAGATGATTTTTATAGTTATTTTCGCAATCAAATGTTGATTGACAAGAGTAATGTGTATATTTTTTTAGTTCTTTAGCTGAAGATTATAACTGGTAGACAAGGGGTAGATGCAAAAAAATGTACAAAAGAACGAAACATGGTTCGATGGGTAAGGAATCTTACATTTTTTCATCCAAAACATATTATATCTTGGTTTTAGATTTCAATGGGTAAGGAAAATGATAGTTTTTCATTTTAAACATATTATATTTAATGGAAAAACATATTATAGCTAATTTGTATATTTCTAGACAATTAAAAAATGTGTTATAATTTATAGGAGTGGGCTAATGGGTTGACGAAACAACCTTCATGTTTCGGGCCCTCTTGCCATTGGCGAGGACCTTCTGGCCACCCATCCCCAATGTCAACGTCGAGCACCTAAATTTCCATTTCAGATCCCATCAACTCTCTGTTTCATCTCCCTTTAACTATTCATAGCTCTTGTTAACGTAAGAGTTTTTCAATTGACACGACATCTCATTGATCATACACAGCCAAGAACTCGCCAAAGTGACAAGTAGCCCTAGTCCACCAATGGAGAACTGCAATATGTATATGGAGGGATAGGAGTGATGGCTCCAATTTCATGGATTTTGAATTTGAATAAGAAAATCAGAGAAAATCTGCCCAAATCACTTAGCTCCATTAACCCCATTAACCAGAGGAGGGTGGGGAGTAAATGAGTGTAAATGACTGCAAATTCTCTAATCCAATTGTGCATGACAGGTCAGAAAATGGGCCGTATAGTCGAATTTCTCCGCATTCATATTATCTCGAAACAGGGGAGAGGGAGATGACTTTTGATTCCATCGAGCAAGGAGAGAAAACAAGGGAGTAAGCTATCATTCCGTCGAGAGGAAGCAGGGGAGAGTTCCTTCGAGTGAGATAAAAACATGGGAGAGTTTCAGGGAGTTTTTAGATATTTTCCCAAAGGCCTACTATTGCATATTGTTTTGAGAGGGAGATTTGCCTACTATTTTCAGCAATCCTATTGAGCGCATTTCTCTTCTACCAAGCGAGACCGGGTGACCATTTTCAAAGGTAAATTTACTTCCATTTTTTTATCTCTATCTACAAATTAGCTCTAGAGTTGTAAATTACAAATTATAGGCATTTTCCCTAATAATTTTTTCTCTAGGGTGTTGTTCGAGGGGTTGTCGCAACAACAACAAGTGAGTTGTCACAATGGTGACCAGTGAATTGGTGCTACGACACATATTTGGGTCGCCTATTGTTTTCAGTGGGAGAGTTTCCTACTGTTTTCAACAATCCTATTGTTATCACAAAAATTTGATCATCTAGCCATAATTTACTAAATGGATCGATGTACACCATGTAGGGCCAAATTTACCATAGTAAAATTTCTTTCACTATGAGAAATTACTTAATAAGCAACATTTGTTAAGTCATTTATAATTAAACCCATGAAGAATAATTAAATAAATCACTATTTATTTAATTATCTTCTAGGAATAATAAATTAAACCATTGTTTAGTTAATATTCCTTGTCACATTTGACCCAATTATGATAAATAAATAGATAAATCATTAATTATCCTATTTTTCTCTAGGAATAATTAATTAATCGCCAATTAGTTATTATTCATTGTCAATTTTGACAAAATCCCTTTGGAATAATTAAATAAATCATTATTTGTTTATTATTCCTTAACCATATTTATTGATATGATAAATAAATCATTTATTTATTTATTATTTCTAAATAAAATTTTAAATGTTTCCTTTCCCTCCAAACCAAATATAATAAAATATTCCAAATGGTTAATTCTAGAATGGGATCGATAATATTTTATTATTGCTCATTATTCGAGAATAACCTAATATTTTGTTATGAATAGAAGGGTTTTCCATTCATTCTTCATTTTTTATTATTTGCATTGTTGCACTTACTGTTGTAACTCTAATTATTATCATTGTTGCACACCATGTTTCTTTTCCATTTGAATTCTCATTGACCTCAAACATTCTGTTGCAAAAGCTTCCGGACAGGGGGGAAAAACCAAGAAGAAGGAACCTAAGGACAAGACTCCCCAAACACCTTACGCTCCCAAAGTTCCAAAGCCAATACCATTGTGCACTTTGTGTGAGGTTTTTGGGCATGTCACCAATAACTGTCGTGAGATTCATTGTCTCAAACCTTTGGTTCATGAAACGTTCCCTAAGTGAAATATCCCTGAGGTCGAAGTTACCTTACCGAGATGAGCCAAGAAACTCAAAATGTTGTGCACAAATAACCCTTGTGCTTTGTTCGATCATTATGGTCATTATTCCCATTGTTTCCCTCATCTCAAGGAATTTCGTGATTGCCTCAAAGTGCTTCGTGACTTTGAGGCCACTCATAGTGGATCATCTACTCCTCTACTTATGGATTCTGGTACCACTAGTACACTAGAACAAGGAGACTCTGGTCACACCATCGTGATACCTCACCCGAACTCGAGTTGAAGAACTCCACGAGCCATATCCTTTACCTCTCATCATCCTTGAATTCCTCACAGGAAAACCTTTCTGAGGTTTCATGGACATGCTTCTATCGTTCCTCCTTGGTTAGAACCCAGGTCTCAACATCGGTATATTTTCCATCTACTATCTCATTGTCTACCATTCCATATGATGTGTATATGAACCTTCTTTCTCAGAATGATACACTAGGTCCCGCCACCGCATCATGTAGTCATTCTTCCTCTCGTCCACCCATCTTCCATTCTGATGAGGACATCATGGAAGCCATGTCTACCCCTGGTTACCTTTGGGATGATATGCACCATCATGTGTACTTCCTTTGGAGGATTTCGTTCCAAGTTGGGGCACGATTCTTGAATCCCTTTTTCGAGCACTAAGAACACAATGATGCTCCACAAACTCCTCCTGCCAGGGGGCATCATTCCTACCTTTGCATACCAGATTAGTCCCCTTCATCACATATGCTTGTGGGTAGTATCCCATGCTTGGGAGAATGATAGTTTTCCCCTGAAAATATTCTCAATTGACTAACACAAGTCTCAGCCTAGATAACCATTGGATCTAGATATGGTCGATTATCCTCCCATTCCATCGATAGATTGTTCTATCGACCTCTTTGGCGAGCCATATTCACATTTCATATCATAGAAATTTGATACCATATCTTCAAATATTCTACTCTATGTCATACCACCTTTACCACATATTCCCCATGTTTGACTTAGTGGGTGAGGATGATTCTAGACCTCCTCTAGCAGTTCATTCTCATTTTCCTAATCCCTTAATTCTTCACCAGGAACCATCATTCTAAGAAGCATTAAGGCCATCTTTAGACAAGTAAGGCCACTTGCCTAAAAGTCATTGATCCTGATTCTGATGGTTGGTTTTTCTGCTACAATTTCCACAATATTTAGGGCCTTTTCCTCCTCCCAAATTCACCACAGCTCACTTAACAAATGAATTCAAATTGGAGGGAAAACATCCTTTTATAGAAAAACCCATAGTTTTTCTATCGCCCATTACAACCAAACCATAGCTCAGTTTGATGAACCGTCAACACCATTGGAAATCTCTCATCAAGTACTATAATGGGTCTTTATTAGTTTTTGATTATTTGACACTTCACTTGGAAGCCATTTTTCCAAGGAGGGTCACTTCATCGCCTCTTAAAAATGAACTTACTCATATGCGATGCTTGTACCTTGAGGAAAACCTCCTCTTAATGCTTGGCATCTCACATGTTGATTTTCTTTATGAGTAACCATCATTTTCTCATGTCTTCATGGTCCCCACCAAGCCTATTCTTTGTGGGAGCATCATCGAGTCACCCTTGCATCCATGGAGTTTGTTTCACATCCCATTGTATCATGTCATAGTATTACATCCATATTTTCCTAACATTCATCCCGTGTTGCCCATTTTTTCCTTCAGTCGTACTATCCACCATCCCCTCTAGAGTCAAGTCAGTTGCTGGCAAGTCAACCATGTAGTTTGTGCTCTAAAAAGGGAAGTCGATTGTTTGTCCCTCAGTCCCATTTTCTCCACTTTCCTTATTGTCAGTCCCTCACTCACATTACTGTTTTCCCTCATGCCTTAGTTGAGGATCCTCATTCCCTCACTTATGGCGAGCCATATTCTATCGACATCAACACGTATATTCCAGAAGAATGGCCTAGAGGGCGGTGTATCTTGGTTCCATCTTCCACTGTCATTCACTACCTCGAATCAAGCAAAGGGAATCATCATTTCCCTTTGACTTGATTGTTTCATGCTCATGATTCATACACTTGATAGTCTAGTTATGCAGCAAATTGTACCAATGATTCCTAGGTGTGTGTGAGATGTTTCAGACCTCATGAGGGGGTGGCCCTTCAGTTAACCCCCCACATGCCCGAATGACTTCATATTATGCTACATCCTTAGATGTATTTTCATAGATTTGATGGATTCGGTTCCTACCATTTGTACCACTCATGACATGCATGTCTCCTTTAGATGATCCATTCATTTTGCAGAGCCCTTTCCTATTCAGCAGGGCTTCTTTGGTTGTTCTACCCTCCCTCCCACCCAGTTTTTTTGGGAAGGCCCATTACATCTCATGTACTCAAATGTTATTTTATTTAGTCTAGGCTCATGCTTTTTCCATGCACATTATTTATATGGGACAAATTGTATTATTTTCTAGCTCATTTACGCCAACATTTCATGTACCATTCAACATGTATTTTATTGCTCAGTTTCATGTTTCTGGGTGCATAAGTATGCCTCCCCTGCTTCACTAAGATCTGGTACCACAACATAAAAGGAAACTTGCATTGCTCTCACCCCCTCTGCCACTATCCTCTTTCACTTTAGCTCCATTAGTCTCTCTCTCTCTCTCTCTCTGACTCCACTTCTTTGTCTAGTGATTGTGTCCTTACAACGTACTTCAGTGATATATTTTTCGCCTAACACTCGTATGTTGGGGGGCAATTTGTTATCACAAAATTGATCATCTAGCCATAATTTACTAGATGGATCTAAGTACACCATGTAGGGCCAATTTTACCATAGTAAAATTTCTTTCACTGTGAGAAATTACTTAATAAACCACATTGGTTAATTCATTTATAATTAAACCCATGAAGAATAATTGAATAAATCACTATTTATTTAACTATCTTTGAGGAATAATTAATTAAACCATTGTTTAATTAATATTCCTTGTCAGTTTTGACCCAATTTGAGAAATAAATAGGTAAATCATTAATTATCTTCTTTTTCTCTAGGAATTATTAATTAATCACTAATTAGTTATTATTCCTTATCAAGTTTGACCAAATCCCTTTGAAATAATTAAATAAATTAGTATTTGTTTATTATTCCTTAACCATATTTCTTGAGATGATAAATAAATCATTTATTTATTTAGTATTTCTAAATAAAAGTTTAAACGCTTTTTCCCTCTGTTGTCGCTCGCAGAGATAGCCTTGGATTGCTTACAAGACTAGTGCTTGGGCACATCTATATTGGTGTGTCTCAAATGATTCTCGTGCGAGAGGACACATCACATATGTTCTATATATATAATAGGAGTGGGTTGGTTCATTCATCTAAATGTGTAAGACATGAATTTTTGGTACTTCTTCACATGTACAATTCATAGAAATATATGCACAAAATAGTGGAGGTCGAGTAGTTCAAGGACTTACAGTTCAATAAGATTTTGTAGAGAAAATGAGAGAGGATAAGGAGAAAGAGAAACTCATCACATAAAGCTTAAAACTTCAAGAATTCTACACTTAACACATAGATTTTGAGGAATTAAGAATTTCTATACTTGTTTGAGTTACAGGTAGATATAATGGGTAGACAAGAGGCTAAGTGCTATGATTCATGGAGCGCAGCTTTCAAAGGTATAATTTCAATGACCCGTATAGGCACATGCATTAACAATGTTGACACAAATGAATCTATGATCAATGAACATGCATTAACATATCAATACAAATGAATCTATGAGGAAGTTTGAAATATTTCTAGTAGCTATGATTGCATGAATTCAAAGAAGAAACATGAACATAAATGGTTTCTAACAGAGGGATAACATACTGTAATACTTGAAGGGGGAATCAACACCATTTGCTTTATATTTAGAAATATCTATATTATAAGGCCATATAGTATGAAAATAACATGTAGTGTTTTATTTCGAATTTCCTAACCTTTATGAAGTGCTTCTTCCTCCTATTTATCTGGAGAGGAGGAGCGTTGAACATTCATTACATCGGAATATCTTTGGCCAAGTCTCAATTTTCAGGTTGACTAGTTGTCTCAGCCAGGAATGACTCTGTGGCCTAGAAAGATTATAGAATTAATTGCCTCATTGAAGGGAGGGACATTACAGGACAACAAATAAGTAAAAAATCAAAGAGAAATGTAAATGAAATATCTTCGTGCCCATCCCTATGATCGCCTCTGCTTCAGGTTGCAGTTCGCTCTTTGTATGGCCTCCTATGTTTCTTAACTAACTCTCATCACTTTTGCCTTACTGCTTGAACCATTCACTCTTTAAAGATGGGAATGGGCACTATCAGTTTCATGTTGTGGTACTGAAGTAGAGGACCTCTGGGTTGTACCTCATTTCCCCTCTTTGTGGGAGACCATGGATGATAATTAAATCCTCCCGAGCTACTAAGTACTTTTTACTCCTATTAGTGTTGAGCTTGGTTCTGTGTCATAGTGGGCCTTTCTGCATCATCCCATGTCGGGTTTGAATGCACCACCTATTTTCTTTAAAATCCACAATTGTCGACCCATCACGGCTTTAAAGTCCTTCACTGCACTATCGGTGCCCAAATATGCCTGGTGATGTGCTTATGGTGTAATATGGGGGACTTTCCATTGTTAGCCACTATCACTAAATCATCGTGAAACATGCAAGTTCCGATCCCCTTTAACCACTCTTACTTAAGCCCTCTTCCTCTAATTCTCTTCTTATGACTGGGGTCTAGAACCGGGTTCTTAAGCTCGGGCACTAGGGCCATGGGACTTCCTGTTGGGGGCCTTCTTCCTTTGTTATATGAAATCCTGCATACTGGCAATTTATAACACTTGCCTTTGATATTTGCCCTTGAACCTTGTGATCGCCAATTTGTAGGGTCAAGCCCACTCGACATCTCGTAATTGCAACACGAGAGAGGGAGTTGAGGATGACTGGTTTTCAAGGGGGCAAGAGTGGTAAGTGGTAAGTGAGGGAGGCAGTGCGAAATGATATGAGAGGGAGATGTAGCAGAGGGGCTTGGAGAGGAAATCGTTTTTCAGACCCCGTCCCTCACTGATAAAGGGAAACATGGTGGGGGGGCCAAAAATGCCTAGGAGGCATTGATCTAGGTGGAGTCAATCTGGACTATCCAGAGATGGGGGATTGTTGAAGGATCATGCAGGCTTTAAAAGGGATGGACCCATCAGCTTTTAAACTCCATTGCATAAAATATCATGTCTAGGTAGTTCCCGCATAGCAAAATCAAAAGTCGGGAGGGACTTCAGTAGAGGAGGACCTTGAATTGTGTGATTATTGACATGTGATTTATGATTGGTCTCGTCATGACTACCATGTGTCACACTCTGAATGGTGACATGTGTCACCCCGAAATGCCCCCATAGGACCCCAAAAATGTCAAATCTGGGTGACACGTGTCTTAAATATTGCCACATCAGGATGACATCATCTTCCATGTGGATTCATAAGGACCATTGATATTCACCACGTGGCCCCTTGGAGCAGAGAGAAAAAGGCTCGCATGTCCCTATTTTTGTGTTGATTTTATTTGTTAAAGGTTTTGGGCCTTCCCTAATGATTTAAAATTATATCGTCACTTCCGCACATTGCGATCTATTTAACCATAGTCTCGTTCAACATCTCCAATCTAAGCTAATCTGCGAGGAGTTTAGTATGCGAGACCAATCATATTCTACCATGTACCCCCTGGAGGAGAGAGAAAGGGGCCGCCTGCCCTTGGTTTTTCCTTTCTTTTCTTCGTTCATATTTTTCTCGGCGCTTTACACTATTATCGCAAAATCGCAATACTATAAAGTTTTAGAGTGGTACCCCTGCTGATCTGCTAATTGCAATGAACTCTGAAGACTTGTCAATCACTGATATGCCCGATTTGTGATATCGGTGATTGGTTTATCATTAATTTTGCTGCATGCCCTGTTGCTACTGTGGAAAAGTCGTCGATTTGCAATTACAATGAACCAGAGCCTTAGCCATTTTTCCTTTGTTCAGTGGCCTTAATAGGGTATCTTTAACCTGCTCTAACTTCCGACCCAAGAGTCTATTTTTTGACTTCTACCTACCGTTAGAAATTTATTCCAAGCAACATGTAATGGAGAGGATCTAGCATGGCTTTGAGTGCATTTGTGGCCTGGAAGATGGCTTCAAACTTCACTTATCTTTGGAAACTTTGATCAACTGAAAACTCATAATGCAGTGAGTGACAACATTGGCTCCAACTAGGGACATTGCCTTGCAAGCAAGGTGTTGAGAACCTACAAACTAGCAGCCTTCCTTCCATTGGGCATGGATTCGTTTTTAAACAAACTATAATTGTGTAAATTGACTTTTCAACATAAACTAAAAATTTCATATAACAATTACAATACACATACTAGTATCTATAATGAGTGTAAAATAGGTATTTGCAGTTTTGGAAATAGAGTTTAAGGAACTGACCACTTACCCGCAATTCCAGAAATTCATAATCCAAATTTTCAAGCACGTATGTGTTATTCCCTCTTTCTTCTACAATCTTGAAAGGAACGAACCATAGCGGATCAAATTTTCTGTTTTTGCGTTTGTCTTCCCATTGGACATCCCCGCAGACAACTAAATCTCCTAGTTGAAGCAGTTGATCCTTAGCCTTCTTGAGAAATAGGGATCTCATCTTTTGTTGGTAATTTGACAATTTTCCCCCCACATGTTCTCTATTCTCATGAAGCTCGACCAACTGATTTATATTTTGCGTTAAGGCACATGGCTCTTTGTCTACTTCTTGTAGTAACCTCGCCACCAATATCGCTAATTGGATCGAGAAGACTACATCCTTACCATACATTAGCTCAAAAGTTGATTTCCCTATGGATCGTTTAGGTGTTAACCAGTTGTACCAAAGGGAAAACTTCAGTTGGGAGTCCCAGTTCCTCTAATTTTTGGAGATGGTCTTTTTCAACACCCTCACCACAGTTTTGTTGGAGGACTCAACCAAGCTATTACCTTGAGGATAGTAGGTAGTGGAGTACCCGATGAAGATATTGAACTTATGGTAGAAGCTGATGAACTTGGCAGATTTTAAGACCTAAGCATTATCAGTGATAAATTTGAAGTGACAACCAAAACGGGACAATATGTTCTCCTCCATAAATTTGATTACCACTACGTCTGTAGCATTTTTGGCTAGGATGGCCTCTACCAACTTGGTGAAATAATTTGTGGCCATCTATATCCACTTGTCTTGGAAACTAGAAGGTGGGTTTATTTCTTCTATGAAATCTAGTCCCCATTGTCTAAAAGGTTCTTCCACATGTATTGGAATCATGGGGAGAGGAGAAAGGTTTTGCCTCTTAGCAAACATAGCACTTCTAGCATGACCTGACCTGGGAATAAACATTCCCAGATAGTGTAGGCCAGTAATATCCTATCTTGAGGATTTTATGTGTTGTGGTATTCTAGTTGTAATGTCCTCCACAAACTCCTCTATGAAAATCCACAATCACCTTATGGGTTTTAGCCTCCAACAAACATAATAGAAATACCCCCACCATGTCCTTCTAATAGAGTAAGCCATTGGATATGATATATTTACGTGCTTGTAGTCTCAGCGTTCATTATTTGGATTTATCCAGCCCCAGCGGGCACCTCACGAATAAGAGATAATGAACGATGTTCTTATACCAAGGTGATCCCTCATATCTAACATAGATTTTCTACTAAGATGTTTTAATATCGCTTTTATGATCCTCTAGTCTGCCTTCCTTTGTTATCAAGTTTATCCCTAAATCTTGGCAACTAGATTCGGATAAAAACTTGGCCAACCCCTGGCATTTTATGAGCTTGGTAGGCTTTATGTCTAGCTCATATTCTTGTATGTTAGCTATCCACCTACCCGTTTTTCCTTCATTGTCTCCTTGCACCAGGATGTTCTTGACTGTTGTCATTGGGACAAACCTTGTGGAGGTTTTAACCCCGCACAGAAATTACCTACATATGAATTCTAAAACAAAGAAAATAAACAATGCGAGAGCATAACACATAAAACACATATACACATAGATTTTCCCATGGATCCCAAAACCGGGACTACCAACTTGATTTTTCATTATGTTCCTCTCAATGTTATAATACATATTTATACATGCCAAAGCATCCAATACCATGGACCGAAAACCATTGCGTCCAAAACCATGGACCGAAAACTATTGTGTCCAAAAAAGATGTGCGAAAATCATGCACAAAACCATAGGTAGGTCTGCCCAACCTGATATAGGGTCGAAAAACAAAATTTTCTGGGGTTTTCCCCTAGACCCCATAGAGGGGGGTTACTTGCACCCCTCAAACCCCCTGTGACCCTCTCACTACACAATCGATGCAACGAAGGGGGGGCTCCACCACCCTTCTAACCCCCTGTTAACTACGTGGGCTAGTCGTGGAAAGAATATAACACAACCCAACATTCTTCCACTTGTTGTTTTCTTTCCATGAGGGGGCACAAGAGAGCTTAGTCATTTATCTAGCCCTACAACACCCATTCTTTCTCTACACCAAGAGAGCTTCTAAGAGCTCACATATTTTGTCAATGCATCTGCAGTATTCTTCAAAGTGTCCACCTTTACCAACAACACGTTTTTGTCTTCTATCATATCTCTCACAAAGTGATATTGAACATCAATGTGATTTGTCTTTGAATGATATGCAGGGTTCTTTGCCAAGAATATTGCACTTTGGTTGTCACAGTCTATCCTTATAGCTCCCTGTACTAACCCCATACTTGAACACTATCTCTAAAGCCAAATTGCTTCCTTGCTTGCATGAGTGGCTACCATGTATTCTGCCTCTATAGTTGATAGTGCCACTACATATTTCTTCTTACTCATCCATCTAACTGCACCTCCAAATAGTTTAAACACATACGCACTTGTAGATCTTCTCTAATCCAAATCTCTAGCCTAGTCTGCATAAAAAAAAACCACGAATATCCAACACTTTGTCCAATCTTGGTCTTCCTTGGTAGCACAAACCATAATCATTAGTGCCACACAAATACCTAAAAACTTTCTTCACTGCTGTCTAGTGCTCCTTCCCTGGTTTTGACATAAACTTGCTCAATACTCTCACTGCATGTGCAATGTTTGGCCTAGTATAGACCATTACATACATCAAGCTACCGACTACACTTGCGTATGAAACACGACAATAGGAACCTACAGGAATAGGAACCTTCATCGGTTTACTATAATGCATATTAAACCTTTGCAGTATTTTCTTGACATACTTCCTTTGGTTTAACCAGAGCTTCCTCTTTTCCCGGTCTCTTTTAATTTCCATGCCCAAAATATAGTTTGCAGCACCAAGAATCTTTCATGTTGAATTTGGAGGACAATTGGGTCTTCAAATCCTGGGTAATTTCTTTATCATTTCCAACCAGTAACATGTCATCCACATATAAGACTAGACAAATAACATGGTCAGCAATTAATTTAAAATATACACAGTGATCTTCTTTGCTTCTGGTGAAGCCAGGTACCTGTATAAATGTATCAAATTTTAGATACCACCTCCTTGGTGACTATTTTAACCCATACAGGGACTTCTTTAACTTACATACTAGTTCTTTCTTACCCTTCACCGCAAAGCCTTCAGGTTGCTTCATGTAGATTTCCTCTTCCAGATCCCCATGAAGAAATGTTGCCTTCACATCCATTTGTACTACCTCAAAATCAAAAGTAGTAGCAACAGATAAAAGTAATCTAATAAAAGTTACCTTGTCAACAAGAGAAAAAATATCACCAAAATCAATTCCTGGCACCTGGTAATAACCTTTTTCTACCAACCGAGCTCTGTATTTCTCCACCTTTCCTTCTGCATTTGTCTTCTTCTTGAACACCCATTTGCTACCAATGGGTTTCCTTCCAGCAGACAACTCCACTAGATCCCAAGCCTCATTTTTGTGCAAAGATGCCATTTCATCAACCATGGCCTCTTTCTAGAGTTTTCCATCCTCTGAATCTACTATTTCCTTCATAGTTTTGGGATCATCATCAGTAATAGATAAACAAAAACTTGAACAGAAAGTAGATGGACTATACCTTTCTATTTGCCTTCTTTCTTGAACTGATATTCTCACACCCGGAGTTTGTGGCTCTTTATCTTATGATTCCTCCTCTATTGTAGAGTCTAATTCTTCCTCCTTAAGCTCAAACTCTATCTTCTCAGGTTTCTTTTATTGGACTTCATGTTGAATAACATCTTTTACCTCTCTGGACACCACATCTTGGTTGTAAACAACCTTACTTGTTACTAGGTTCCAAAGCTTATAACCCTTTAAACCATCCTTATACCCAATAAAGATGCACTTTTCAGATTTACTATCCAACTTGGTTCATTTCTCCTTTGGAACATGTACATATCCATCACATCCAAATACCCTCAGATGTGAAAGAGAAGGTTTCTTACCAGTCCATACCTCTTGTGGAGTCTTATCCTCCAACGCTGATGAAGGTGATCTGATGACTAGGTAACATTATGTCTCCACCTCCTCTGCCCAGAATTCCTATCCTAACCCGACACCACTAAGCATGCTTCTTTCCCTTTCCATCAACATCTTGTTCATTCTTTCTGCGACTCCATTTTGCTCAAGTGTGTATGGAGTATTCTTCTGTCGTTCTATACCACACTTCTTACAAAATTCTTCAAATTCTTTACTGCAAAACTCTCCACGGTTATTTGTCCTCAACACCTTTATCTTCTTCTTTGTCTAGTTTTCCACCAGAGCCTTAAATTCTTTAAACCTATCAAAGACTTCAGATTTCTTCTTAAGGAAATATATCCA
>APFE030437395.1:109406-129906 GCA_000404065.3 Pinus taeda | reverse complement strand
GGCCGCAAAGGCCTGGGAGCCATTGACCTAGGCGGAGTCAATTTGGACCATTCAGAGATGGGGGGCTGTTGAATGAGCATGTAGCCTTTGAAAGAGATGGACCCATCATCTTTTAAACTTCGTTGCATAAACTATCGCATCAGGGGAGTTATGGCATATTGTAGTCACAAGCCAAGAGGGGCTTCGATGGGAGGAGGACCTTGAATTGTACGATCACTGACATGCGATTTACAATGGGCGATGTCATCAATGCCATGTGTCACCTTGTGAGTGGTGACACGTGTCACCCAGAAATGCCCCCATAAGACCCCCAAAATTCTGAATTTGCGTGACACGTGTCTTCTATACTACCATGTCAGGATGACGTTAGCTTCCATGTGGATTCATAAGGACCATTGATATTCTGCCACCTAGCCCCTAGAGGAGAGAGAGAAAGGCTCGATTGTCCCTGTTTTTTAGTTGATTTTCTTTGTTAAAGGTTTTTGGCCTTCCCCAACGATTTAACATCATATCATTGCTTCCCCACATCGTGGCCTATTTAACCCTAGTCCCATTCAACATCGTCGATCTGCAAGGATTCTAATATGTGGGACCAACCATATTCCACCACGTTCCCCTTGGAGGAGAGAGAAAGGGGCCACTTGCCCTTAGTTTTTCCTTGATTTTATTTCTTAATCTTTTTCTTGGCCCTTTCGGAACTTTGCACTCTTATCGCAAAATCATGATATTGCAAGGTTTTAGAGTGGTACCCCTATTGCGATGAACTCCTAGGGCCCACCAATTGTCTATAAGAATGGTCCCACTGATATGCCCGATTTGTGATATCGGTGATCAACTAATTGTTAATTTCGTTGCATGCCTTATTGCTACTTCAGAAAAGTCATCGATTTTTTATTGCAATGATCCTGACCCTTTTCCATTTTTCCTTTGTTCAATGGCCTTAAAAGGGTATCTTTAACCTCCTCTAACTTCTGACCCAGCACTATGCAATAGAGAGGATCCAATGTGGCTTTAAGTGCTTATATGGCCTAGAAGATGGCTTCAAAATTTACTTCTCTTTGGAAACTTTGATCAACTGAAAACTCATAATGTAGTCAATGACAACACCCTTCAAGCCAAATATAATAAAATAATCCAAATGGTTAATTCTAGAATGGGGTCAATAATATTTTATTATTGCTCATTATTTGACGATAACCTGATATTTTGTTATAAATAGAAGGGTTTTCCATTAATTCTTCACTTTTGATTATTTTCATTATTGCACTCGTTGTTGTAACTCTAATTATTATCACTGTCGCACACCATTTTTCTTTTCCATTTGAGTTCTCATTGAGCTCAAACATTTTGTTTGTTGGTTTTTACACATTATAGAGGAGAGAAGCTCTACAAAAGCTGAAGACATTGAGGATAACCAAGAACCCATCCCATTGAGGGGGACTAGTAACATTATTTGTTCCCTTCACAGGTGTCGTTTAATAAAATATATTCTTTATATATTTGGTTTCCATTGGGTTATTGGAGTTATTTACGCTTATTTTACTATTCCATTTTGTTTTTTAACTATGTCTGTTGCATATATCAGGGATTTGGAAGGTTTTGTTTCTATCATTTGTTGCAGATCTACATTGTTTAACAATGATCTTTATTGTTAGGGCTCTTTGTCATCCACAACCTAAAGTAGTTTATTTTCATATACATTCAAGAAGAACTCTACATAACACCTACTGAGTGCATTTCTCTTCTTCCAAGTGAGACAAGGTGACCATTTGCAAATGTAAATTTACTTCCAAATTTTGCTCTAGAATTTACAAATTAGCTTTGGAGCTATAAATTACAAATTATATGCATTTTTCTTGAGAATTTTTGCTTTAATATGTTGTTCGAGGAGTTGTTGCAACGCTGACTAGTGAGTTTCCACTACGACACTTTTCTGGGTCACCTACTATTTTCAGAGGGAGAGATGCTTACTATTTTCAGCAATCCTATCGAGCACATTTCTCTTATGCCAAGAAAGATAGGGCGGCCATTTGCAGAGGTAAATTTAGTTTTTTTTAGCTCCAAAATTTACAAATTATCTCTAGAGCTATAAATTACAAATTATATGCATTTTTCCTTTGAAATTTGGCTCCGACATGTTGTTCCAGGACTCGCCACAATGTGACCAGTGAGTTAGCGCTACGACACTTATTTGGGTCACTTAATGTTTTCAGAGGGAGAGTTTCCAATTATTTTCAACAATCCTGTTGAGCACATTTCTCTTCTGCAAAGCGAGACAGGGTGACCATTCACAGAGGTAAGTTTACTATTTTTTAGCTCTAAAATTTACAAATTAGCTTTAGAGTTTTAAATTACAAATCATATGCATTTTACCTCAGAATGTTTTCTCCGAGATGTTGTTCCATATAGTTTTTGCAACGGTGACAAGCGAGATGCCGCAACAGTGACCAGTGAGTTGTCGCTACAGCATTTATCTGGGTCATCATTGCGGAAACTCACTGGTCACTATTGCGGAGCATTATTTTTAGAAGTGGTTGTTAGAGGTCAACACTGGTTGTGGAAACTCGCTTGTCACTTGTCATTGATTTTCTTTTCTTTTGTCAGTGAGCTCAATTAGGTAGATGGTAGTGAATGATATGAAAATTATTTTAAAGAAATGAAATAATATTAAAAATAATAATATATATGACAATGAATGACCTGCAACTTATTTTAAAGGAATGAAATAAAATAATAGCGACCCTAGGTTGGTACTCATGTTGTAGAAAACCAAATCAAGGAAGCTCTTCTGATACACAACGACAAAGTAAAAGATAAAGTAAATTGACATATGAAAACAAATGACTCTACAACTTATTTTAAAAGAATGTAATAAAACAATATTTTGTGATTTCAGTTGGTACTCATGTTGCTGAAAACAATTCCAAGAAGCTCTTTTGATGCACAAATACAAAGTAAAGGATAAAAGTAAATTAGCATATGGGAATGAATGATTTGCAACTTGGTTTAAAAGAGTAAAATGAAATTAATAGTGTGTAATCCTAAGTTGGTATTACTGCTGGCACCAAACCAAGTCCAAAACTATTTTTTGATGTACAACTACAAAGTAAAAGAAAGAAAATTAACTTATCATGAAAGAATTTTAAGATGTTTTTTAATACATAAAGTAAATTAACTTATCAAAGAATTTTAATATGCTTTTTAGTATTTTCATGGTTGAGTAACAGTGAGTTGTCGCCACTGTAACAGTGAGGTTCCCTCACTGTAACAATGATTTTTAACCACTATAACAGTGAGTTGCAGCCACTGTAATAGTGAGTTTCCTTCACTGTAACAATGAGTTGTCACCACTGTAACAGTGAGTTGTCGCCACTACAACAGTGAGTAGCCGCAACATTGTTTTAACAAACTAACAATATTTCATTAAATTGTTTTTTTCATTTACTTGTTTTCTTCTTTTCCTGATGGTGCAAAAGTGGACATTGATCATCTAGGTTTGGTGCCATCCAAATCTAAGCCAAGCATGAACTAGATTTGTACTTCATACTATGGCACTAAGCCAAGAGTATCAAAATAGTATAGAAATACTTGAGACAACCACAAAAAATGAAGCCTATTATCTTGCACTGGTTGATGGGCTAAGAGAAAAAAGGAGTTATGGTGAAAGTGATATTGTCACTTACACAAATTCAGAGTTGATAGCCCATCAAATGATTGGAATTTACCAAGTCAGAAAACAAAATTTGAAACCCTTGCACAAAGAAGCCAAAAGCATTGTTGTACAATTCCAAAGTTTTAACGTAACTTACCAATTAGATGTCTAAAGGGTCGTTGATGATGTACTCATTGAAGCAGCATTCAATAGATGTGGATGTGCAAGATAAGTGGAGGAGGCATCATGTGCTCCACCTATTGTCATTGACAAGAATCGATATAAGTGGTGTGTCAATGAATGGATTGTTCTTGTGATTGCTATTATGGTGGGGGTCCTATTATGGTTTTGTTATTTCTTGTGATAGCTTATAGCAGGAAAGACACCAACAGTGTCTATCATTTTTTATATATAGATATGGGCTCCCTTTATAGATGGGATCCCTTTATTTTTTGGTACTTTTTTTTATCTCATTATGTGTGTGTAAAAAATGTATTTTTCAGTCATGCTATTAATGGAACTACATTTTCATTGCATTTTAGATGTCTCATTTTGATTACCTTCAATTGTGTCTAATAGTTCATTACAATTAAATTTTGTCTATCGCTATTTCCTTTTACAAAGGTTATTTTATCTCTTAAGAACACTTTAAACATAACCAAAAATGAATAGAAAAATAAATATTTTTATTATCAAATAGGGACTTCAAAATATGTTAGAAAATGAGACCTTAGAATGCCTTCAATACCTCTTCACATTTCCAACTTCTAGTAACATTCATTCTTTCATTATCTATAAGTACCATATGCAATATTTATACAAGTCTCTAATAAAAGTCTAATGAGATCGAATTCCTAAATAATTCCCTTCAATAAAAAATTATGTTAGATATCCTTTGTTACAAGCCAACCAAGATAGCTTATAGTTTCCATTTATACACAGTTAAATGCAAAATGAAATTCTAATATCTCACATTTTTCCAATCCATAGATCCAACCTCAAGGGACAAAACTATATAATTATCCAAACAGATAATCAATTGATGTGAATTTCTCCATTATCAATAGCTACTTCCACAAGATCAGGTGATTTCAATTGGAGCATGTTTTGGCATACAAGATAGCAACAATAGCTAAGCCTGCAAACAATGAAAATAATATGTACAACCCGCAAATCAATGAAATTAACTTGATAGGGAAAAAAATTATAATATGCATTCAAAGATAACTAATAAACTGTAAACCAATACTTTTTATGGAAAAACAGTGAAAATAATATGAAAATCCTACAAATTACTGAAGTTAACTTGATAAGCATGAAAAATTATAATATGCATTCAAGGATAATTAATAAATAGTAACCAATACTTTTTAAGGAAAGTAATTTGAGTGACTGTAATATTTCATGTGCCCACAAATTTGCACAAAATCAAACTTTAAACTATTATGATGGCAAATCTCCACTGACCACATCAATAATGAATGGTTGGTGCCAAATGGTAGGCAATCGTTGCAGCAACACCTTATTGCATACAACGGTAATGAAGCCCCTGAAAATGATAGCTATGAAGATTCGATGGAAAATGGGGTTATAATCATTGTGGAAACACTTGACTGGGTACTTCCTCCACAATAGATGACATCTACTGGACTCATTACCTCAACTCTTTCATTGTGTCATTCTCCCACATTTAAATTGTTGTAGAGAACAAACATAGCCATAACCAACCAAAATATGAATAAAGATAGGAGGTGCAAGAGGCAAAGAGAAGGTAGCAAAGAATTGCTAGAAAAATTTCCATGTGTTAAAACATTGTTTGAAGAGGTTGGCTAGATAGAGTATATTCGCAGGTTTCAGGGGTATGATGACGACATAGCTCTAGAATTTTCCATGCGATATAGGGAGGGTAAAACTGAGGTAGAAGGGATAGTCATGCATGCAACAGAATATCAATTGTGGAAGTGACAAGATTACCCCAGATGGGAGAATAGTGGTTTTTGCCCCAAAAACCCCAACCTGATGTTGTGCAGCAATTCCTTGAGGTAGGAGAACAACTAGAGAAGGTAAGCACAATATTTGACTGGAGGGCATTACCACAACCCTGGAAAGATGTTGCATTCCTTATCCAGACATTTTTCATGTGTGAAGGAAGGTATGTCATTATTTATTACCATCAAATCTGGTTGTTAAACCACTTGTATCATGGCAGGTTGGTTAACATGCCTTTATTTCTTACAAAAGCCCTAGAGCATATGGCCCGATCTGTACAAAAATTAAAGCAGCCTTTCGAAATCCTATCCCACCATTGCCTCATTGAAATTTTGGTGGATGTTGAATTGCAAAGGGAATGGAGAACTTGGGATGAAGTAGTTGGAAGGCCATTGCATGTTGAAGCTTCTATCCTACAAAAGGATGCCATGGTAGCAACAACTCCAACCCATGACCTCCCAGCTAAAAATCTGCCCCATGACCCCGAGCTACAACTCCTTTGCCCCATGACCCCCCAGCTGCAACTCCTTCGCCCCATGACCTCCTAGCTGCAAAAATTCCCACAGAACCATTCCATATGGCAACTGATTGACCCATTGTTCAAATTAGGGTTGCTAATGATTTTGTTGTTAAATCCCCATAAAAAGGAGACGAACAAGATGATGATGATGAAGTACAAATATTGGGGAGTAAACCTTCCACCAGAAGATTGAGATGATACATGAAATGCTCGGTAGTAGTGCCAAAAGCCAATAAGAATAGGAGAAATCGAGGTAGTCTTACTCTAGTTCTTGAAACCCTCCAAGTTGTTATAGAAGAAAAAACAAAAGAGCAAGATAAAGAGTATCCATAGGATGGATTAACAGAAGAAGAAGTCATGGAGCATAGATGCATGAAGCAAGGATTCATGGAACAAGGATTAGACCACATTGCTGACACAAAAGAAAAATTTGATAGGGTTCCCTCTCTTGATTTTGACTATGAGTACATACAAGGAATATTTGAATGGTATGGAAAAGAGAGCCTTTCCTCAATTTAAATTTTGTATGGGGATGATGTGGAGGATGAAGCAACTGCACCACCAGAATTTTCCTCCAATGGAACAGAGGGCCTTGCCTCAATTTCAATTTTGTATGGGTATGATGTGGAGGACCAGCCAACTACACCACCATAATTTCCATCCAAAAATGAGGAGGACCAACCAACTGCACCACCATAATTGTATGGGGATCATGAGGAGGATCAACCAACTGCACCACAAGAATTGTATGGGGATGATGAGGAGGACCAACCAACTACACCACCCGAATTGAAAAATAAGAACATTACAATATTAAGTACCCCTACAAATATTCCTTTGTATATTTCATTGTTAAGGAAGAATATGATTCTCCTTATGAAAAACGAAGAGATACAAATCAAAGTTAAAACCCTAACAAATGAGCTAAGACAAAAATAAACTTTTGACAGATTAAAATTCTTGGGCCAAGTTGAAGATTCCCTACCCATTTGTGTCATAGATATACCTTCTTCAGGGGTCCATGAGAATATACCCCCTTGGAAAAAAATAGATTGTTGACATTATTGTGCAAACAGAGGACCAGAATCTAGAGATGAAATTGACCAAAAGCACAATTATGCAAATAGAGGAACGATAATCATAGATGAAATTAATAAAAGAAACAATTGTACAAATTGAGGAATAGGAACGAGAGATGAAACTAATAGAAGATCAGGAACCAGAGATCAAACTAACCAAAGAATTTTTGCGCAAACAGAGGATGCAGAAGAAAAGGATAATTTAGTGATGTGTATACCCTCTTATAAGGGAAAACAAATACCTTTCCATTTACATGAAAACTTAATTCATGACCTTTGCAAGAAATTAAAACAATATATAAACAAAGTTGAAGGAAAACATAAAAACACAGTCGCTAAATGGCAAAGAAATGTGAACAAGATGGAGAATGGTAAGCAACTCGAACTCAGAATGGATGGTGTGCTTAGTTGTAGGGCTCCTTCAACCGATTACAATGTGTACTTGACAAAAATATTGTTGATGTTGAAAATGAATGCTATCATGAATAATAAGCCTTTCTAGGTTGAACACAAACATGGTATCATAGAAGTATAAAGGGCCTACATGAATCCAGAAAAATACTTGATTTGTGAACTGCACCAACATTATTTTATGGTACCTCTTAACAGAAATATAGAATCCCACCCTGATGTAGGGGATGTCCAATTGAGAGCCGTTGTATCATATTTGAGAAATCAGGCCAGTTGGGTGGAAGATCTTAAAATTTTTAAACGTAATTCTGAGAGCATTCCATGGATTAGAGGAGAATATGAAATACGTATAGAGGTGATAAAAGAACAACAACATTTGGCCAGTTCATTAGAGGTAGCAGAGTATATCGCTAGGAATAGGAAGCAAACCATTGCATATTGCGAACCCATATTCAAATATTGGAGACTATCACACAAGAAGGATGTAAACTAAGGTCAAATGCCTCGAGAAAATACATCTGAAATAAAGATCCATTTAATTACCTAAACTTAAAAATAACCTTAAAAAGGGTTGCTCAGTATATTGCTTTCGTGGAACAGTGTGTGGATAACTGGATCGGTCTTAGGTTTCGCTATCCAATGATTTGGCTGCCAACAAGGATACATAAAAAGTCATATACCCTGGAAAAAAAAAAACGAGTTTGAATGTTGGAATGAAATTATGGAAACAAGAGGGTATCTTCATCCTAGTGAAGCAAGACATAGTGGTTATTGTATCAGCAATATTCATGAAAATCCCCCTTCATTCTCAGATTCAAATTGACCCTTGTGTTATTACTGATATTCACTCCCTCACTCTTGCTGATGTTGTAATATATATAATCATTTATGTTGTAATATATATTATTATCCAATAATATATTACCATTAGCATTGTGCAGTTATAAAAAAACTGGTAAAATTGTGTTTTACATGTTTAGTTACAATTCCATTGCATTTTCTCTACAATTTTTGTTATATTTTCTTTGTTTTTATTCCAATTTATATATTAGATTCGTTTTTAGACACCAATATATGCAAGCATAATGCGAGTATCGAAAACCCTGTGAAATCTATCTTCCATAACATACAAAATAATCGGTGTATTGAAATCCTGTAAATGCATGGAATTATTTACTGACCTTAAATGACAATTCAGACAAATTAGAGAAATCAGAAAACATATCTTGATCACCTATGAAACATACATGAACATATTCAACAAAACTATAATGCATCAAATACATGTAATACACTAATAAATATTAAAATCAAATTGAAAACAAATGCATCACAAAAAACCTATAAAGCCATGCATTGTTGGACCGAGGGCAACCTCTCTTGTTTAATTGATCAAACTCAAATGGTTCATCTTCATCTTTAGTGATATTCAAACCAAAGTCCGATCTTACATTTTGTTTTCTTGCTTTTATTCTCTTTTTGGGGCTCAAGGACTCTTCTTCCTCTTCAAAGGTGTCTCAAAATCACCGCACCCACACGTGAATTCATAATCCATAATCTGAAGATTGTTGGTGTCATCCAACATTGGTTTAAACAAAGCAATCAATTGTTCAATCTTGCTCAAACTAGCAGGAGGACATTTTTGAACCAGGTCTATGTAGAGAAATAACTCCTCTTTGGCCAACTCAATTCCTTCAAAATTTACATCAACATTGTGACTATGCATGAAAATGTGTTTGCATTTTCACCAAGACCCGATATTTCCTCTATATTTATCTCAAGGGGATCATTGTATGAATCAGTTGTGCTTTGATGATTTAGTATTGGTTAGGGGGGTCATTGTATGAATCAGTTGTGCTTTGAAGAATTACTAATTGGTTTGAAGCCATTGAACGGGAATACAACTAACTACCTTTATGGCATGCTTCAAAATGTTGCTACAAATAGACCATGGGAAATCACAAGTTAAGAAATTTGTGCAATGACAAGTGACAAGATATTACTTATTAGGTTTCAATTGAATCCTCACCCAAAAAGCATGAGACATTTACTCATGAGGGTTGCAATCACTATTTGAATTATATTTTCTTTTTCCATTGATGATTCAAATTGTTTCTTTCTTGAAATTATTGAAAAATCCTTCCTTTTTTTGAATTTCCTTAAATCGTAATAGGGTTCAACATTTGTTAGAATAACATATATCAACTAATCCATCATACGAGAAAATTTATTTCTTCTATCAGATAAAAAGTTTTTCTTTAGGTAACAGTGATATGACTCCACAAAATTGGTTGTCTCCTAATTTGCGTGGGCAAAATCTCGACCTTTTACCCACATCCCTAATTGCATAGAAGTTGGGTTAATTAAGATATTTCATATGTATGAAAACCAAAAAGATAAATGTAAGAAAGGGTTTGTCAACTTACAAATCTTGTCACCAGTAACCCAATTCTTGTGGAAATAGTCTAGGAACTTTTGTTGATTAGCAATTTTGTTGAAGAAATCATTAATTGTATTGCTCACTTCAACACTAGAACAATAATTCATAATTAAGCCCAAATCACTAAACATATCTTTTTTTATTTATGGACTACTTGCCAATCGATTCACATTTTTAGCCATGGTTGACTTACATGCCAAACACATAAGGTAACCTTGCTACTTGTGATTCTCCTGCCACTCTCAATTAATTTCAAGCATGTTATTTTTGTAGTAAATACAAGTTGTACTGTAAAATAAGAAGATTGAAGTTACCTTAAAGCACCGATTTCAACCAATGCATCATCAACCATGAAGGCATTAACTTTCCAACTATGATCAACTTGGTGAAACCTATGCATGAGGTGCTCCCACCATAGTGAAATGTCATGTGATCTATTATGTGATGCCACTGCCCATGCAACTGGGACTCCACTTTGTTTCTCATCAAACACCACGAGTGTGTACAACTGATACTATCACATTCAAAAAACGTTTGAAGTCAACTTCAACTTATTAATCATTATTAATGATTAAAAATCAAATTATTGTACTAGATCAATCATTCTTAATACACTCACCTCATATTTATTCATTTTAAATGTTGAATCCATGGCTACTATGCTATTATTTGATAGCTTCACCATGACCTCCAACATCCACTTCGTCTGAATTCCGACTATAAAAGGGATCTCTCCACCATTAGGCTTTTCATTAAAAAAAATCATCTGGGTGTTTTCTATACCAAAGGTTCACACTCATTTCAACCTTCTTATGCAACTGATAATTTCCTTTCATTAGATGATTATACATGTTAACAACATATTTCCTACACACAAAAAAATCCCTATATCGAGTTGCAACATCCATGTCAACATATTTTTTAACATGCAATTTGCAAACCGAGTCAATTGGCACTTCCAAGAAGAAACAAGTCTCTACATAGGAAATCATATCCCTTGATAACTTTGGCTGGGGCAGGGACTAACATGACCCAAAGTGTCATGTTGGTCATGAAAAGACCATCCTTGGCTATCTACATGCCCATACATGTTATATGTTATTATCACTATATCATGGATTTGAACTATAACGTTTACAATAAAGTGGCATTGGCAACCCCTCTTTTTCACAAATTAGTATCTACGCTTCATTTCATCTTGTCCTCCTCTGTCCTCAAGGCCATATGTATAAGCATAGCTGCATAAAAATATTTGAAAAATCAATACATATGAATCCATGAAAAATGATCAAGCACTATTAATACCAACATTTAAACAATACATATCTAAAAAACTTACACTTCATATAGCAAGGAAGCAGTATGTCTTGAGCTTGGGTGTTTATTTTGTACCCAGGTGAAAGAGCATGGAGCATCTAGGTTCATTTCCTTTTTTCTAATAAAGTCTCAAACTCTACTTGAAGGAATTTTTGCAATCCAATCAATCTCTCTGTGTTTTTCATGTACTTTAGACCAATCTTAATATGTTCTAGAAAATATGATCTTTTCTTTAGGGTCTTGCACCGAAAGGGCAATGACTATTTCCCATTTAACTTGATTTAACATTTTCTAACCCAATGAGTTGACGCAATGGTGAGATAGCGATAATAGTTAACATGAAACAAGTGAGTTGCCACAACAGTGAAACCACAAGTTGCCACAATGGTAAAATTGCATTAATAGGGGAGTTTCCGCAATGGTTGACCAACGAGTTGCCACAACGGTTGAAGAAGCAATTTTGGGCCAGAACCAGTGATGTGCAACCCATAACAACATTTCCTTTCTATAATAGTCTGAATAAATTTTGGTGCTCTCCTAACCTTGACGACCAAGCAACAATCAGTTGTGTGCAACCCAGAAGAATATTTCCTTTATTGAAAAGCTTGAATAAATTTGGTTTCAACAATGTGGAGGATTTCGGGTTTTACAAATTGGGTTTTAACCAACACCATAAAAAACAACAGAAAAACAAACAACTAGACCTAGAATTTGGGTAGGTTTTGACATTTCCTATTTTGAACTTATAATATGAGTGACATCTAAGTATAAACGTCTGTCACGTTGTTTAAGCTCCATTCGTGTTGAACATTGGATCGATATTTGGAATCTGATCAACAAAGGCAATTTAAATGCGAATATGATTAACACAGACAATTTATGTATATTGGACTGATATTTGCACCGACATTTGCAGTCTGATCAACAAAGGCAGTTTAAACGCGAATATGATTAGCACAGAAAATTTATCATAGTTACATAGGTACCGTTCCTAGGCATTGGAGAGCACGTACCCAAAGCTCCCCCGCTCCTAGGAGCTTGGGAGCTGATTGGAAATGCTCCAAAACCTCCGGGAACTTCAAGGGGTACTTTGGAGATTTTTGAGAGCTTCACTACAACCGATTTTTGATGTTTTGGGAGTTTCACTGCAATGAATAAGTGCAAAATTAGGTGTATATGACGTTTCCTACTTGGGTGTTGCTTAAACTGATGGAACTGTGAGAAGGGAAGGGTATGCCGCTGGGTTTAGATTTGGATATGGGTCTTGAACTAAGAAAAACAACATGTTTATGGAAAGCCCTTCTATCCAAATGAAGATGAGGCGTCTGGCCAATCATGACCTTTGTCATTGGAAAGTTATTCATTCTTCTCATATATGGGGATGACGGATGGATATAAAAGAATCTAGGAAGATTGTTGGCAAGTGGAAAAACCATCTTGAGCTGAATGAACAAAAGATGGAATACTAAAGAAAAAAAAAACAGTTGAAATTATGAAATATAAATATTATGAAAAAAATGATTTTTAATTTAATTTTCATATTTATTTAACTATAAAATATATATTAGCTTGGAAATTTATAATTTTATTATACAATCTCTTTTCAAAATAACATTGGATTTAGACTCGGGAAAATGCAATGTGGTAGTTAATAATTCCAATTTTCCTTAACCTTAATACTTGTTTCTGAATAATCGGGTGCTATGGAACGCTTCTCTCCAGGGTTTGAACACTTGCAGCAACCGCAGACTGTGCTAGACTGCAGAATCCCTGCAATTTCTGACGAACTCAGGCTCTTTCATTCACAGGTCAGAGGGTACCCTACCTCATGGAGCCCCTACGGGGGGAGGGCGATGAACCTCCCCCACAAAACGACAATGAGCAGCTGCCGAATCAGGAAGAAACTAGAACTGCAATCCAGAAAGAGGACAGTGAGGATCTGAAAGATCAACAGACAAAACAAGACGAAAAGCCACCAGAGGTACGCTCAGCTACATGCAAACCGGTCGCCTCTATGCACCCAAAGGTAGTACTACCAGGCCATCGAATCAATGCAAAGATAGAGTACATGAAAGATCATGCTCTAATCAGGAAGTTCATCGGTCTGTGGCCAACTGAGAAGGCTTTAAGGAGCTGGATAAATGCAAAATGGCACCCCAAAGGACATATAACCTTGCAGTTAGGACCAAAAGGGTTCTTCACTGCCATCTTCAACTGCTTGGAGGATAGAAACAGGGTCCTGGATGGAGGGCCTTACTTCTTTAATGCAGCTAGTCTATTTCTCAGAGGATGGGTGGAACACTTCAACCCGGACAAGGAGGATCTCAGTTGGGCTCCGGTGTGGATCCGCTTATACTCGTTGCCGGTGGAATATTGGGAGGAAGACTCCCTACAGGCGATTGGTAATACTCTGGGTGAGTTTGTCAAAATAGCAGAGGAAACGAAAACATGCAGATACACCACTTTTGCACGTATATGCATCTATATGAACCTCAACCAGGCTCTCCTAGATGCAGTAAGCATATCTTACTATGATATTGAATGGCTTCAGTCGATTGATTATGAACATGTGCCTTTTAGATGTCGAAGATGTCATGCCTTGGGGCATTTATTCAGAGACTGCCTGTTAACGCAAAAACACTCTCCTTCCTCTGGTCCGAAAGCCTTTGAAGCAGGCGGCTTCATCAAAGTAACAAATCGCTGAAAATCCCACAAGAAACAAGCTTCAAAGACCAAAGTACCGCAAACCAGCCCTTCTATGCCTTCAACAAGCAACAATTTTGGTGCTTTAACTCATCAGTTGGACCTGCAAATGGAATCTCCTACACCACCAGAGCCAGAGTCAATGAAAGACAACCACACAAAGATGGCAAATCCCACAATGCCTAATGCAGATACGCTAGGCAAGGAAGCTTCTACCTTAGACAAGCAAAAAGAAATATTATGGAACACTCAAGTTATGCCGATGGAGATACCACATTCAAATGCCAATCAAGAAGAGGATCCGACTGAACAATCAAATTATCCATAGTTCATGGAGGAAGAAGCAGAAGCAATAAATATTGGGGATTTGGACATCCCAGGTCTGGAAAAAGCATGCACAACAAACAACTTTGACAACATTCCAGCGGAACAACTTAAGAATCTGGAAGAAGTCCTATCTCGGGTGCGGCGGCAAAAATCTCTAGGTATACAGACTGGAGGCCCATGGGATGGTAGATTCATAGCCAAAGATATCAAAAAGCGGGGAAGGAAAACTGATTTACAAAGAACAATCACAATAGGACAATCTCTAGTGGATTCCGGCAAGTATTCCAAGTTAACCAAGTACTACAGCACTGAAAAAAATCCTTCCCAATGAAGTTAATCTCTTGGAATATAAGAGGGCTTAATAGCTCAAGGAAAACTTGAATTCTTAAAAACATGATAAAGCAAGAAAATCCTCAAGTCCTGTTCTTGCAAGAGACCAAATGCAACTCTAATGCATTAGATAGATTAGCTACTAAAATATGGCCTGGGAGCCTCAATATGGTGGTGGATGCGGATGGCGCCTCTGGAGGCCTAGCGATTATCTGGGATTTAGGAGCTATCAGGGTCAACAATTTCCATGCACACATGAATTTTCTACAAGAAATCTTTCACATTATAGGCACAAATATACACGGGCTCTTAACTAATGTATATTTTCCATAGGAGACTTCTCTTAAAGCGGGTATCCTAAATTCTCTCTCTGAAATTAACCATAACAGATCGCTCCCTCTTTGGATTTCTGGAGGCAATTTCAATATGATTACAAAACTAGAAGAAAAGAGATGATGAAGATGCAGAGGAAGTTAGGAAGGGTCAATCCTAAAGGACTTCATTCAGAATAATTGGCTCATTGACCTTCCCTTCAATAATGGAGTATTTACCTGGAATAACAGAAGAGCAGGGAACCATCAAATAACTTCTCGGCTAAATAGCTTTTTACCCTCGGACAATGCTATTCATCTAGGTGGAGACTTCACAGCCTCTATCCTGCCATTCTTGGGTTCTGATCACTGGCCCATTTCCCTCCAATGGTCTCGTCCGGGAAACAAGCTCCGCAGACCATTTCGCTTTGAGCCCTTCTGGATGCCTCATTCGGACTTCCAAAAATTAATCAATACAGAATGGAACAACTTCTCTCCTCCTCTAGGCTCAAAAATGTTCCAATTCCAGCAAAAGCTCAAGCACTTAAAAGGCAAGATCAAGCATTGGAATCACACATCTTTTGGCAATATCTTTCAGGGTAAAGCAGCCCTTGAGCTAGATATGAAGCAGCTACAGCAAAAGATTATCATTAATGGCCAATCAGAGGAACTGGAAGAACAGGAAAAAACCCTTGAAATGCAACTTGCTGAAAAGGAATAGCAGGTAGAGACGTTATGGAGGCAAAAATCAAGGGTCAGGTGGCTCAAAGATGGAGAGAAAAACACTAAATTCTTTCATAGCACATAACTCATATGCAAAACGAACAGGGAATCAAAGTGGAAAAGCATGAAGATATTGAGAGTACACTATTAAACTATTTCAAGCAGATGCATCGAGAGCCAAACGGTGATAGAACATAGGCTATAGAGAAAATTACCCGAAATATTCCCAAACTAATCTTAGAAGAGCATAACCAAATGTTTCTCAAGCCTGTTGATCTCCAAGAAGTGGAACATGCAGTGCGACAACTGAAAGCAGGCAAAGCCCTAGACCTGGATGGATTTACCTCTAATTTTTCCCATAACTTCTGGGAGCTAATCAAGATGGAAGTTTGGCAGGTGGTGGAGGAGTCTCGATCCTTGAGATGGATGTTTCCGGGAGTGAATGCTACTTTCATAGCCCTGGTTCCCAAGGTGGATCAACCAAGCACACCTGACAAGTACAGACCGATAGCTCTATGCAACATAATCTATAAGATCGTGTCTAAAATTATAGCATCCAGGCTCAAACTTCTGCTTCCTCTCATCATCTTGCCCGAGCAATCTGGATATGTTGAGGGGAGGCAGATCACGGATGGGATCATTCTGACTCATGAAATAATTCACTCTCTGAAGATCTCTAAGAAGCCAGGTATGCTCCTCAAACTAGATCTTTCAAAGGCTTTTGATAGCCTAAGTTGGATGTATATTGAAAAGGTTCTAATGGCTTTTGGATTTGCTGCTCCCTGGGTTCGATGGATTATGAGCCTCATCTCATCCTCTTTTTTCTCTGTTTTAATCAATGGCATACCCTCCTCTACCTTTCATCCTACTTGGGGCATTAGGAAGGGAGACCCCGTCTCCCCTTTTCTGTTTGTAATCATGGCCGAAGGTTTAGGTTGCAATATCAGGTCGGCTCAGCAATCCATGCGACTCAAAGGCCTCTCCTTCCATAATTCCCCTGCTTTCACCCACCAGCAATTTGTAGATGATAACATGCTTTTCGGGCATCCTTCGGTCCAGGAGGCACGCCAGCTCAAAACCCTTTTAACAAACTTCTCGGAGGCCTCTGGAGCCTCTATCAATAACTCCAAATCTCAAATATTTTTCTTTCATACCCCGTCTACAATTAAGTCAGCCATAATCCACATTCTGGGTTTCTCTTCAGCTAAACTCCCTTCTACTTATTTAGGTGCTCCTCTGATTGCCTCAGCCCTAAAGCACTCTTCCTGGAGAATCCTTTTAGAAAAACTGGAGGCGTGTCTTTCCTCATGGACACACAGATATCTTAATATGGCAAGTCGTCTTGTCCTCATAAAAGTAGTTCTTCAAGCTATGCCTTTATACCTATTCTCCATCCTTGCTGCTCCCAAATGGTTTATTAAAGAAATCATTACTCTCCAAAGATCCTTTCTTTGGGGAAGTAATGGCCTCAGGTTAAAGTGGGCTCTAGTCAAATGGAATACAGCATGTCTTCCAAAGAAAGGAGGCGGTATTGGTCTGTGAGACCCCTCTCACAGCAATGAAGTTATGGGGGCTCGAATCTAGTGGAAATGGCTAACTGAACCTCTCACCCCTTGGACCTCGCTATGGACAGCTAAATATGCCAAAAACTGCTCAATGGAGGAACTAATTAGATTATCGGAGATCAGCACAGGTTCAATCATGTGGAACTCGACCAAGCAGCATAAGAATCTCATTCAACAACATAGCTTTTGGGAAGTGAAGAATGGTAGCAATGCAAGGTTTTGGGAAGACTCTTAGCAGCAGATGCCCAAACTCAAAGACCAACTCCCTCTCAGTCCTCATTTGGAACAGGATATGCACATTCATGATACGGTGGGAAACTTCTGGAGGACCTCATCAAACCAAGAGTACAGAGAATGGCTCCAAGCTTCTCAATTCTTAAGACAGGAGCAGAGGCAAGTCCAACAAATCCTGGACACAGAATTAATGAAAAGGAAAATTCAATACTCTGAGGAAAAGGAAATTCTTAGGTGGGGATATGAAGAAAAAGGCACCTTTTCTACGAGAGAGGCCTACAATATCCTTATAAAGGAACACATAGTGTTAGATCCGCTATGGAGCAAAATATGGGACCCCTCCATATGGCCGAAAGTGTCCACCTTTCTTTGGCTCCTCTGCCACAACAAGATCCTCACGTGGGACAATCTAAGAAAAAGAAATTTCCATGGACCCTCCATCTGTCCCAACTGTAAACAAGATGAGGAAACCATAAAGCATCTGATGCATTACTGTCCATTGGCACAAAAACTTTGGCAAAAGATCAGTTTCCGCTGCCAAAAGGATGGCAGATCTAACGAAGATATCACTGCTACTGTGCGCAACTGGGACCACAACCCATATCAAAGTAAGATCTTAAATCTTCTCTGGAAGCTCACTCCAGGCTTTGTTTTATGGGCCATTTGGAAGGAGAGAAACAATAGAATATTCAAGGATCGCACCAGATCGCTAAAAGATATTTGGAAAATAATCTACCAAAATATTGAAGAAACCATATCTCTCAAGACCTGGTATCAAGGGGATTTCCCAACTATCCCCCAAGAACAATCAATTTGGAATAATTGGAATTTCCAAAGGAAGCAGGATGAGCTAATCAAAGGAACAAAGCCGCTGAGAAGCCACTTGCCTGAGAAATGGCTATGTCCCCCCATGAATATGTACCAGCTAAATGTTGATGGGGCCTCAAAAGGTAACCTAGGGAATTCTGGCTTTGGAGGAATCTTCAAAGATCACAAGGGAGCTCCTATCTTAACTTTCCTAGGTTCAAGAGGATGGGATACCAATAACTCAGCAGAATTGGAAGGTCTTTGGCAAGGGCTACTTTTGGCACAAGGTAAGGGCCTCTTTCCTCTTATAATAGAGGGAGTCTCTCAAATCATCATCAAAATGGTCTCCAGAATCCTACAAGGCTCCCCATCCTGGAAGGTAAGCAACAGTTGGAGAATGGAAAATAGGTTACAGTCTATTGAACGCTAGTTTTCTTCCCACAGGGCGGTCACTCTGAAACACATTTGCAGAGAAGGGAACAAAGTCGCGGACTTGCTAGCTAATATGGGAGTTGACTGCGGGATGCATCTACATGTTGGATTAATTTCTCGCCTAGCCTCAGAATCTCAACTCTTGGATTTTAATAATCTAGTGCAGAAGGAAATGCCACAGATGGAAGAAGCACCCCCGGATGCGGGTGGCACAATTGAATTTAATAAAATTCATGCAAGTTAATAAAACCAGGTACTGCCAGCTGCAGGGCAGCGTGGCCTCCCAGGTTTTCACCTCGCGCAAGAGGAAGGTAGTTATTAAGGAAGGATATTGCAGGATTTTCGCATTAATGGAGTGCACGCTTCAACGCAAAACTGCGATTATTATAATCATGTCGACCCTCTGTGCTCTATTCACTCCTCGTGCTCAGTCTTACGACTCCAGGCTCTGGTTTGATGTGGGTTTTGGTGATAGGCAGAAGCTTGCAAACAAAGGCAAGCTTCACGCAGGCTCTCTGTCTTTCTGGGAAAGTTTCAATCACGCCAAGGGTCCCCACGGAAGGATTAGCACAATGTTAAGGGGTAAGCTATCCGAAGCTCTTGAATTTAGAATTGGTCGTGCTCCATATCCGTCTCGAGCTTTCTCTTTGTGTTTAATCTGGTCTCTGGGTCATTCTCGCCATACCCCTGTTCCTGCCTCTAGTCTCTCTGATCTCTCTATGCCTTCCACTTCTCTTGTCATAATGGTTCGCCAAAGCAGGAGGAACTGTTCGGCGGGGCGTCGAGGCAACAACAATCATCCTTCTGTCGGCCATTCTGGGGACCCTACACATTCGCCCATTAATATTCCCTCTTCTCATGAGGATTTGCCTCCCCTGAGCCCTGGGCACAAGCCTATTCCAAACAGTGCTTTCCAAACAACGCATTTCAAATTTCAAAGCAATTTGAGCAGGCCTCTCATTACTGCTCACATTACCATAATCCTTTCGGAAGAAGAAAATCAAATCTCCACTCTGTCTTGCATTGCTCCTAATCCTTCTCAAAGCAGTGAGCATTCAATGGATGAGGGAGGTCTGGAAATTCGGCAAAGTGACAAGTTTGGTTAGGAGAACATTCCGCCCATAAGCATTCCACCCCTTGAGGACATTTGCCCAGTTGCTGGGGAAGGGACTATAGGTGCCACAAGTCACTCCTTGGTGAACCCTGTTAGTGAGACGGATGGCAATGAAAGTCTAAGGATTGGCAGCGCGTGTCTGGTTGCGGAGAAGACTCCTGGGGAGGATATGGAAGCATAATGCCACCTGTGACTGCTTTTCTCCTTTTTGTTTTTGGTACTGCTCAAATGGCCACCTCCAGGCTTTTCTTCTCACAGTCAAGGTTCAACATCGTCAGTCTGCTGTTTTGGCTTCCTTTCGGGGAATTGGTGGTCCTCTTACTGGCTGGTCTGCTAAGAATTTCGGCTTTTCTGCTACCAATGTCTCTTTCTTCTTTCTACAAGTCTATCTCTAGGTTTAATATCTGCTTTCTAGCTCTATGTAATTGCTATCCCCATGTTCTTTTTGTAACAGGGCAGTTCTGTTGTGTTGAGTGCTCTTGGGCTCTGACCCTTGAAGCCTCAACTCCATGTAAAAATATTTCGTTTTACAGTTAATAAATTAGT